>JAPYYA010002475.1:0-13964 GCA_028533165.1 Leontopithecus rosalia
GAGTATATACGGTGTTTCCTTTTCTGTTCTTGTGTCACTTTGCTGAGAATGATGTTCTCCAGATTCATCCATGTCCCTACAAAGGACACGAACTCATCATTTTTGATTGCTGCATAATATTCCATGGTGTATATGTGCCACATTTTATCAGTAGAATTCTATTAATAAATGCCACTATAGCATCCAATTCAGTAATACAAACCTTGTTTTATCCTGTCTTATATTGGCTGGCCGGTGTAGATCACACCACTGAACTGCAGCCTGGGCTAGCTGCAACCTCTGCCTTCTAGTTCAGGAGATTCTTACGCCTCAGCCTCGCAAATAGCTGGGACGGCACCCCTACACCTGGCTATTTGTTTTGCATTTTCTGTAGAGAGGGGGTCTTGCTATGCTGCCCAGCCTGGTCTCAAACTCCTGGGCTCAAGCTGTCCTCCCACCTCAGCAGACATTGTTAATCATAATTTGTAATTATTAATTAGAGAACTCCAGAAATGCACATGAATTTGGTGATAATTTACTCTGATAATATATAACGTAAAGTAATACAAATCCTGCCAGAGTACTCTGTGGTTCCTTCTGCTTCCCAAATGTCCTACATAGAACTACTAATACTTACAAAAGACTTCAACGAAGAATGAATTTCCCCCAGCTGAGCAAGCATCATTTGGCTATGGCCAGAAGAAGGAGCTTTCTGCAGCAATTCTTGACATGGAAATCAATGGGAAGGCCTTATGCACAGGCAACCAAGAAGAAAGAATCTAAACAATTTAAGATGCGGTGACTTCCCAGGTGCGGGCGCATCAAGCACCTGCTCCGTCTGCCCTGGGCACAGCTTGCTTTTGTGACAAGAGCGTCTTTATATAATGCAGGCAGTTGGGCATTCAACACGGCTCCTGTCTCAGCAAACAGAGTGGGACGGGTTAGCTCTGGTGTACGATGCTAATCCCTGTTGGATGGGTGAAAATAGATCATTATTAAAAAGTCTTTTTTGTTGCTGTTTGTTTGTTTTTTGAGACTCGAGTCTCACTCTGTTGCCCAGGCTGGAGTGAGTGGCACAATCTTGGCTCCCTGCAACTTCCACCTCCCAGGTTCAAGCAATTTTCCTGCCTCAGCATCCCGGGTAACTGGGACTATAGGTGTGTACCACCACGCCAGGCTATTTTTTTTTTTGTATTTTAATACACATGGGGTTTCACCATGTTATCAGGATGGTCTCGATCTCCTGACCTCATGATCTGCTAGTCTTGGCCTCCCAGAGTACAGATGTGAGCTACTGTGCCCGGCCTAAAGTCTTGATCTGGGCTTAAAGATTCCCCTGTGTTTCCTGCTGGAGCTGACACCTAGGGCTCCTCGAGCTGTGCACGATTCCTTTCTGCACTGTGTGCGTGTGGCTGCAGACTCTAGGTCAGTAAATGTATCTACTCACCGCAGAATGGTTTTTCCATAAAGAAAATCTGAATATGCTGAATCACTTTTAATCAGGCTTGTCCAGCTGTGGCCCAGGTTGGCTTTGAATGTGGCCCAACACAAATCTGCAAATTTTCTTAACACCTTATAAGATTTTTTGTGGTTTTTCTTTTTAGCTCATCGGCTATCATTAGTGTTCGTGCATTTTATGTGTGACCCAAGACAATTCTGTGTGACCCAGGGAAGCCAAAAAATTGGACACTCCTGCTTCCTTTTTTTTTTGTACTTTAAATTCTGGGGTACCTGTGCAGATCTTGCAGGGTTGTGGCATAGGTACACAGATGCCATGGTGATTTGCTGTCTCCATCTCCCTGTCACCTACCTCAGGTATTTCTCCCCACGTTATCCATATCCAACCTCCCACCCCACACTGTCCCTCTCCGAGCTCCCCAGCCCCCAACAGACCCCAGTGTGTGATGCTCCCCTCCCTGTGTCCATGTGTTCTCATTTTTCAACACCCGCCTAAGAGTGAGAACATGTGGTGGTTGGTTTTCTGTTCTTGTGTCAGTTTGCTGAGAATGACGGTTTCCAGGTTCATCCATGTCCCTACAAAGGACACAAACTCATCCTTTTTTATGGCTGCATAGTATTCCATGGCATATAAGTGCCACATTTTCTTTGTCCAGTCTATTGTTGATGGGCATTTGGGTTGGTTCCAGGTCTTTGCTATTGTAAATAGTGCCTCAATGAGCATATGTGTTCATGGGACACCCCTGCTTTCAATGCTTCTTGGTACTCTTAGGATAAAGGCCCAGGGCCTTCCTGTGGACTCCGCACCTTGACGCGGACTGGCCGGCATGCCCCTCCAGCCCCTCTCCTACCACACGCTGCTGCCCCTGGCCTTGTGTTCTCCAGCACAGTCACCTCTCAGTGCCCGGGGTTCCCTACCCCCACGAGGCCTTTTCCATCTCTTGCAGAACCCTGCTCTCCCTTCCAGCTATGCCTCCACCACCACTTCCTCAGGAAGCTGTTTCTGCACTCTCAGACGAATTTCAGGTGAAATTGCTGGTGTGTGCTTTCTTTACCAAGTGTCACTCCTCTGTACCACTCGCCATTTTTTTTTTTGAGACAAGGTCTGTCAAGCCATCCTCCAGCCTCAGTCTCCCAAATAGCTGGGACTACAGGTGCACACCACCATGCCAGGCTAACTTTTGTATTTTTAGTAGAGACGGGGTTCCGCCATGTTGTCCAGGCTGGTCTCAAGCTCTTTGGCTCAAGCGATCTACCCACCTTGGCCTCCTAAAGTGTTGTGGTTGCAGGCATGAGCCACTGTCCCCAGCCCCTTCAGCATGTGTCAGTCTGACACACATCTGCGCAATGATGAGTTCACATTTGCCTCATCTCACAAACTCTGGGCTTCATGGGCCAGGGACAATGTTGACTTTGTTCTTTATAGCGTTTCCAGGGCAAGCATGGCTCCTGGGATAAAGCAAGTCCCCAGTGACACATTTCATTAAAAGCAGAGAAGGATGAGACGTTCATCAGGCTTGACCACGTGCAGTGGCTCACATCTGTAATTTCAGCACTTTCAGTGGCTAAGGCGGTGGATCACCTGAGGTCAGGAGTTTCTGACCAGCCTGGCCAACGTGGTGAAACCCTCTGTCTCCTAAGAATACAAAAATTAGCCGGGCATGGTGGCACTCACGTGTAATCCCAGCTACTCGGGAGGCTGAAGGAGGAGAATCACTTGAACCTGGGAGGTGGAGGTTGCAGTGAGCCGAGATCGCACCACTGCACATCAGGCTGGGTGACAGAGTGAGACTGTCTCAAAAAAAAGGAAGTTCATCATCAGGCTTGATTTAACAGAGGAGCCAGACCATCCCCAGTGAGCACCTCCCAGGCCAGGTCCGCTTACCGCAGTTGCTCAGCTTTCTACAGCTGTGCCCCACAGTGGGCCACTCACCCTCAGAGCCCTCGTGACTCCAGCTGATTTTTGCCTGCAGTTGGCCCACTTCCGTTCATTATTCTGCCTGGAACCCTGCGAGTCACTGATCCCTCATTCAACCCGCTCCTGGGTGCTCATCACAGGCTCAGTGGGGGGGCCTGGCTCTAGTCCAGGTCACCCTCTGTAAGCACCAGGCTTGACACTTGATAATTAGTGTTGCCAGGAAGCTCTGACGAAGCCATTCACAGACCCAGGTGATGGCGGAGAAGACGTCATTCTTTCTATAAATGCTTCCCACATGTCACTTATTTTCACTACAGGGAGCTTTGTGCTTTCAGGTTTTTGCCTCAGAGATTCATCGCTTTCAGGGAATTATCCCTGTATCAACTATTCTGTCACCGTTGCTCTGCATTGCTGCGTTAATAATAATAAAAAGGAACTCATGTTTACCAAGAAAAAGCAAATCTTTAAACTTCAGAAGGATACATTGAAAAAAATGACAAAAACGCTCAGAGATTGAGATTACTTCTTCAAAGCTCTGGAGAGACGAAAAACACATTGGCTATTTACATATAGACAGGTTATTTGGTAAGGTCAAGAGTACATCATTTCAAACTAAATGTTCTAAGATATTAACTGGTGTTTTTACCCATGTGGGTGTCACAGGACCTCCAAGTGAGGCTCAAAGCTATCCATTTATGGAAAGGTATTTGTAGTGATAGTCCTGGCATAGCTCAAATGTATCCAGAACTGGACCTGAATTATAAATTAATTCTTAACGCATTTTGCAAGACAATTCACTGCTTTTGGGAGTTAGGAGAAACTTTTTACTTTCTACAGGGTAGATCCAGTTTACCGCCTTCTCCACCTCAGCGCGCAGACCGCTGACTGTCAGGACGAGAACGTGGTAAATTCGTGACCCTGAACCTCGGGGAACAATCTGTATGATCAGGAAGCGTTTCTGCACCTCCACAGTCCACTCACTCTCCCAGCTGCTCACCTCCATCCTCCTCAAGTCCCCAAAATGCCTCCACAGTTCTCAGAGTTTATTTCAGTTATGAGAAAACACAGTTATCTTCAGAAGACAGCATCCTTACTCACTTGTCACCACAGTTCTAACCTGGCCACCCAAACGCCCAAATAGCCGGCCTTGACGAACGCCATCAATCAGATCAACTCCTCTACTTGTTCATGATACCATCCTCTGTCCCCTACCAAAGGACAACATGACAGCGATTGTCTCCTCTCTCCTCCATCACCATGTCTTTAATATCTACTGGGTCATCCCATCAGCACACAAAAATGTCATTTCTTCTGTTTAAAACATCTTCTCGGCCGGGTGCGGTGGCTCACACCTGTAATCCCAGCACTTTGGGAGGCCGAGGCGGGTGGATCACGAGGTCAAGAGATAGAGACCATCGCGGTCAACATGGTGAAACCCCGTCTCTACTAAAAATACAAAAATTAGCTGGGCCTGGTGGCGCGTGCCTGTAATCCCAGCTACTCGGGAGGCTGAGGCAGGAGAATTGCCTGAACCCAGGAGGCGGAGGTTGCGGTGAGCCGAGATCGCGCCATTGCACTCCAGCCTGCATAACAAGAGCGAAACTCCGTCTCAAAAATAAATAAATAAATAAATAAATAAAATAACAATTAAAAAATAAATCATAAATAAATAAAATAAAAATTAAAAAATAAATCAAACGCCTTCTCTTGCCCTCAGTTCCATCAGTTAATATCCCACTTCTTTGTCATCCTTTATAGCAAAGCTTCTCAAAGTCATTTCCAACTCTTCTCATCCCACTCTCCCTCAGGCCTACTTCAATCTGTCTTTCACTTCCTGCACTCCTCCAAAACTGTACTTGTCAAGGTCACCAACACTGGAGAACAAATATTTGGTGCATGAATTCATAAGGTAAATACTGCACACAAAGTAGTAAATGGATCTAAACAATCTTTGCCTAAGTCACCATTTTGCTGGAGGCCAGACATGATTAAATATTAATGATTACTATCATTAGCTCAATAACGATTAACAAGAAGACTATTTTGCTTAGCTGGGAGAAACTCTACCAAAAATAAAATCAAATTTCTTGGAAGTTAATAACTCCAATAATTTTTGCCAATCACCTTAATGAGTCTATCGTTGTGCTAATGAACTCATTCCTAATTTCCGACAGCTTCCAAAACATTTTTAATCACCAAAAAAGTGATGCATAGATTAGTTTGCAGAGATGCATCAATATCAATCACCACGATACAGAATTTTTAAACAAACTATTGCTGGGGAAGCTGGCAGACAGACAGCCCATATGACAGAAATGTTTGCACTAGACAGGTGTATGATAGCTTAGATTATTCACAGCCCAAAGCTGTGGCCTCCATTGTCTTTCTTCTGGGGTCTCAGTAGGACTGGTAGTGGTACCAAAACAGGAAGAAATTGTGAACTTTCACACATCTAACTTTTAAACTTTGGAGATTACTCTGAAATAACGACCTAAGGTCAGGATTGATACGTGTTTTTAAAGTACGTTAAGATGGCCACATGTCTTATTTTTTGTTGCTGTGATTTTGTCCTTGTTGACATAACAAGCAGAACTGAAGTGACGTTTGTGAACGAATAATATGGACTTTAGCATTTAAATTTCATTGAGTTGGAGAAAGCAGTCCCTCCTCCCTCCTCCAGGCCTGCAAGGGAGTACAGGATGGTGTTGGTGGGTCAGTTAGGGCAATTCAGGCAGTAGCATCAGTAAACCCTGCCTTCTGCAGACATGTTCTCACTGTGTGACGGGCTCTGCCCAGGGTCATTGCCCAGGGTCAGCAAACTGCAAGTCACTGTTGGTTCATTCTTGAACAGCTTTATAAGATGAGAAGATTCCATATTCACCAAATTTAAATCTCCATGAGTATGTCAAAAGACTAAGTTACTCTCAAAATTCAGTTACAGAACAAATTGGCTTTTAATCATGATTAATGAATCAGGCAGCCTCCATTCTACAAAACAGAACAAGCACTCCTAGTGAGCAATGTCAGAAAAGCAGGTTTTGTAAGATGGAAACAAGGAAACAGAATAGAGAAAATCTGACTGGTTAACTTCAGGTTAGTTTTATCGGAAGAGTTAAAGCACAGGGGGCTTCCTCACTAGTGGATTCTGGTAGACTGGACTCCTGTTTTCAGGAAAAATTGGTTTGTTTGGGGATCCATTTACTTCCTTAAAGTTTCTATTTTATTATGTGCATTTAGTCTGGGTTGTTGGGCCTAGGGCAGGAGCTCAGTCCAATACGATGGCCTCCCATAATTTTTTTTAAAACATCACAATTAAAGTCATAAATCAAAACTTTTGTGTGTGTGTGTTGGAGTCTAACTCTGTTTCCCAGGCTGGGGTGCGGTGGCCTGATCTCCGCTCACTGCAACCTCTGCTTCCTGTGTTCAAGTGACCCTCCTGCCTCAGCCTCCCTGAAGCTGGGATTACAGGCATGTGCCACCACGCCCAGCTATTTTTTTTGCATTTTTAGTAGAGATGGGATTTCACCATGTTGGCCAGGTTGGTCTTGAACTCCTGACCTCAACTGATCCAGCTCAACTGCCATCCAAAGTGTTGGGATTACAGATGTGAGCCACCATGCCCATCCATAAATTAAAACATTTTCCATCATTTATAGCTCCTTTTATTAATCCATTCAATTAGGAGAGCGCATTTGGTTAGATTTGAAAGAACTTGAGGTTAAAATTAGTTAGAACTGAAAAAGAAAAAAAAAAGAATTCTGAGCCATTTTAGATAGCTCCTGGGGGAAGAAAAGTGAATTTTGTGTATCCCATTCTTCTGGGTTTTATGCTATTCTTGAGAATTTCTTAGATAACTAGCTCCAGTCTTCACAGGATAAATCTGAAATTAGGTGTTCCATTGTGTTTGTGACAATTTAATAAGGGTTAAAGTAAAGTTCAAACAACAGGAGAAATCCCGGGATGGCCCAGAGGGTAAGAAATGTGTCCAAGAATGTTTGGAAGAGAGTCTAGGCTGCCCTGATCACATGCAGGGATGACATGAATGACAAGGCACTGCCTTCCCTGGGGCTTTCCCAGTAGGCTCACATCAGTGTGCTTCAAAGCGGTCAGGTTTCTACATCATCCCTGCAAGATGAACTTTGCTGATTGGAACCAGGAATCTGCATTTTCCCTGCTTGCCAGACCCTTCTCACCCTACGCTTCAGTTTGAGAACCACTGCTCTCCAAACTAAAGCCAGCCATAGGCTTTTCTTCACTAGCGGTTCTCAAATTTTAAACTGTACCAGCAAGCAGCAAGCCCTAGTCTCTTTAAAGATTAAAGGATTTAAAAGGGAGCATCTTTCATGTCTCAGCTGCCTGTATTGAGATAATTAATGATAAATGAAAATGCATGGCATGTCCTACAGGCTGGTGAGCCCACACCTGTTCCGTTGAATACTTTATTCAAACCATGCTGAGTGAAAATGTCTCCCACCTATTTACTATTCTTTAGCTTCAGAATTATCCCAAATTATTCCATTTTTTATGAGGCTAAGGTTTTGCCTGTTGACTGTCTGGTGTGAATTACATCCCAGTCAATGGAAGGAAGAAGAAACAGAAAACACTTCCATTTGCTAGTAATCATTTGTGCTGAAAAATAGCATATTTATTTCTTGCAAGTGAAGCAAATAATTTATTTTGTGGTTGAAATGTTTTATTATTTTCACATACTTTCTACATTGCCTTGTTTTCCCACTAGGGTGGAACGCTCAAAATATTTTTGTAATATTCAAATTTTATATGAACCTTGAATGAGAAGTAATATTAGCCATGGCAAATAAATAATTTATTTCTAGTTTTTTGACTTCTCATTCAATTTTATTAAGCACCTATTATAAACAGAGATATCATTTTTAAAAAAATAAGAGGATGTTTAAGATGCAGTAGATGATATAAGCCCTTCATTTAAGGAGTTACTATCTATTTACATTCACAAAAGAAGAAAATTATAATACTCAGTAGGTATATCAACAGGATAAATAATGTTCCATAATGTTCTATTGTCTTCTAAATAAATACAACTATGGCTTCAGTTGACTTTAAGGTTTACACAGCAATAAATTGAGATTTCTTGGAGCTGGGTCTACACTCAGTGTGGAAATCTCCTGTAAGAAAAATGAACACTTCTGCAATTCCTGGCTGGATTAAAAGACACAAAACTAAGCATAGTAACTGATAAAACCTGAGAGAAAATAGTATTATTTGAGGACTTTATGAGGTAAGTACTCTTATTCTGCCCACTTTGCAGAGAATAGTTAGGTGACTTGCTCAAGGACATTCAGCTACTAAGTGGCAGAACGAGGATTTAAACTGTCTGACTCCAAGCCTGACAAGATTACTGTATTAACTGACAGATGGAGTGCTGATGGCTTCCAGGCCATGTTAAAATGTTCACTTTGTTTTCTTTTGGAACACGGTGATACTGGTTAAGTGACCTTACTGTTCGTGTATAGGCTGAAGAGAAAGAAAGGCCTCTAAGATATTCCATCCTATCCTCTATATACTATGTGGAAAGAAAAGCCCATTTTAATTGCATCTGCAGCCACTACCAGAAAACCTGTACCTGTTGATGGGTCTGCACCTTACCCTGTACACGTACATCTAAAAGCATGTTGTTTTTTTGGTCAATTAAGCCAAAATACTAGTTCCCTCAGAAAATATCATTCAATCTGGCTGCTTGGTATGATATAGACTCAATGTGCTGGGAGCAGCCCTTAGACTGACATAAACAGGCCTTAAGGAAACTGGCCATCCGAAGAATCACTAGAACCCAGGAGGCAAAGGTTGCAGTGGGCCGAGATTGTACCACTGCACTCCAGACAGGGTGACAGAGCGAGTCTCCATCTCAAAAAAATAATAAAACAAATTAGTAGTATATTATTTTATTAATTGTACATTTATGAAACAAAATGTAGTACATGTTAAAAATTTCAGATTGTGTGTGAACTTAATTTCTTAAGTCAACATTTTTCGTGTGTTAAGTATTGTGCATTAAATGAAATCTTATTATTTCACCTACTTTAACCTAGTCCCCCCTACTCAAGGGTACAGATAAAAGATGGTAAGAATACACAATTTGGTTAAATAATGGACTAACATCTCTAGTAGTTCTTTTTTGCCAATGGCTTAAAACTGTAAACAAGTTAAGGAATATTGTTCCTGTAGGTAGAATTTTTATTCTTTTTTTCTACATTTTAATTTACTTGGGTTAATTTTTGTGGGTACATAATATTTGTGTTATATATATGTATATATGTTATATATACATATTCTGATAGACGTATACAATATATAATAATCACATTAGGTTAAATGAGGTATTTATCACCTGTAGAATTTATTTTTTGCATTGCAATCAATTCAGCTCTACAGTTTTAGTTATTTTTAAATGTACAATTTATTGTTATTGACTACAGAATCATTTTCATAATGCTAAAAATTATATACAACTATAAATAAAATTTACACATAACTGAGTCTGAATAAATACTTTTTAAAATTTCTTATTTAAAAAAAAAAGAAACTGGCCATAAACAAAATATCTGTAGCCCTGTGATATACTTGTTATGGCAGATGCACACATTACTGGAGGTTTGGTTTACTGGAGCGAGGGCAAGAAATACCTGGCCCACCCCAGGGCGGAAAACTGCTTAAGGCGTTCCTGGACCACAAACGATAGCATGAGCAACCCATGCCTTAGTGACTTTTTCCAGCTGCAGTAGACAAATGCACCAGAGCCTGCTTCTTGCCACTGGTACATAATGCTTTGTTTCTTTCGAAGAATGCATTTAGTTAAATGACGATTATCATTTACTTGCTGTCAATAAATGTGTGGGTTAAACTCTGTTTGGGGCTCTCAGCTGGGAGTGCTGTAGCCCCCTGAAATCCCACCTTTTGCACTCTATCTCTGTGTCTGTTTCTTAATTCCTTCAGCACTGCCTGGGTTGGAGTCTCCATGACCAAGCTGGTCTCAGCAACAATGTCTCAAGCAGTTTGCGTTTACATGATGTGACTTGTAGAACTGTATAATTGCTCCTCTTCACCTGTCAATACAGGCAGGAACATAACAGCCTAGCCCAAATTCCAGTGAGTGAACAAAGATCAAACAAGATTGGACATAAACTGATCGTTGTTGAAGCTGCATGATGCACGCATGTAGGTTAATTATACTATTCTCTACTTTGCATTGCCCATGATAAAATATTTTTAAAGTTTTCAAATTTGAAACTTTAAATCTAGAGAGTTTCAGGATATTTAACAAATGTCCCTGATTCTACAATGCAATTGTTTCTATCATTCTAACTCTTTACACTTCCATAGGAAAAGTGTGGTATCAATGCTATGGTGAGCAGTT
Source organism: Leontopithecus rosalia (assembly GCA_028533165.1). Taxonomy (NCBI): domain Eukaryota; kingdom Metazoa; phylum Chordata; class Mammalia; order Primates; family Cebidae; genus Leontopithecus; species Leontopithecus rosalia. The sequence goes on from JAPYYA010002475.1 coordinate 10,749, forward strand.
TGTATTAGCAACTATAACCTTATAGGTAAGTTAAACATTAAATTAACTATGTATGTGCTTTAAAAAGCATTTAGACATATATGCCAAATCGCTTTCAACAAAACTAGTGATGACCTGTAAAACTGTTTCCTCCCCTATTCGACAATTTCCTTGGCCTCTTTTCTTTGGTTTAAATGTCTTGCTCATGTCTGTTACATAAGCTTTGAAGGTTAAGAGAAAATTTGTCAAAGTAAAGATTTAAAAACAAGCAAAACGTGCTATTGTTCAATGATCATGAAAACAAAATTCAATTGAATATTTTATATTTTTCAGATGAGCTTGGCTCACAGAACACTAATTTATTTTAAAAACTCTCAGTCAACATATTCCCTGAAGGAGGTGATGGTGGTGGTGGGTGGATGGCAGAACTGTAGCTTGTTTTATTGCTGTGTTTATTCAACGTATTCTTAAAAATCAAGACAAGGCAAAAACCTGTAAATATCAGCTGACTTAAAGAAGTTTACTAGCAATAATTCTAGAAAACATAATGCAGTGAACTGTGGCTAATAGTTTGAACAGCATTTTGTCATTTTAGTTCAAGAGGGCTGCTAAAATATAACGTCTTCTATTTAAATAGTAATTCAATTAGATCTGGATGAGATGATTACAGTATTTTTAAAATAATGTATTCATTGGAGTAAAACTCACAATTTCACTGCTTTTGCAAGATAGTTCTGTCCGGGTGACAAACTTTCTCATCATTGGCCTGTAGTATTTAGTTAATCATCTTTAAAAATGGAATGAAAAACTACAAGAAGATACTGCTGAGAACAAGTCGTAATGTGTATGATGGACTATATTGCTTACTGAGAATGATGGCAAGGAAAACTGAGCTGGCCCCCAAAGCGGAAAATTGCTCAGGGTGTTCCAAAATAGTGAGCAATGTATGCATATCATACACTAGTTAAACCAGTTCTTTAAACATGGGGTATGTGACCCTGCCTCCATTGTTCCCTCATGAAGAATGCTTTCTAGTTTGTCTTTGATCAGTGGTGAGCCTGAGAAAACACAGAACACCTGCTTGTTAACAATAATCACCTGTTCAGAGAGAAGACCTATGAGTCAGAGTCTGCTTAAGGCTCTTGGCTCTGAAGGCGGTTAGCCCCTGATCCCACTTTGTACCAAAACCAGTTCTGGCAACATAGCGAAACCTGGACTCTACAAAAAATACCAAAATTAGCTGGGTGCAGCAGGGTGCATCTGTATTCCCAGCTACTTGGGAGGCTGGGGTGGGAGGATCACCTGAGCCTCCCGAGCAGCTGGGAGCTTGAGACTGTAGTGAGACATGATCATGCTACCACAGTCCAGCCTGGGTAATAGGGTGAGACTCTGTCTCAAAAAATAAAAATTAAAAAATGAATTACTTTGTTGCTTTATTTTGAAAATCGATTGACCATGTATTGTGGATTTATGTCTGAAATCTCTATTTTGTTCTGTTGATAGGTCTGTCTATCCACCTGTTGATATCGCATCTCATGATCGCTCTACAATGTACTTTAAAATCAGGTGCGGTGTGCCACCCAATTTTGTCATTCTTTTTGAAACTATTTTGCCTATTCTGAGTCCTTTAAATTCCACATATAAGTCAGAATCAATTTATCAATATACTGCCCCTCAAAAAAATCTAACCCTGCTGCAACTTTGAAATTCAATTGCATCTATAGACAAATTGGGAAAAATTAATGACTTGACAACTATGATGATTATATATATCTCCATGTACTTAAGTCTTTTTACATTTCTCTCAATAGCGTTTTGTAGTTTTTAATTGTAATTTTTAAAATATATGTTTAAAAATGGATTCCTAGGTGTTTTATGTTTTCTGATGTTTATTTTATTGGAATTGATGTCTATAAATTTATCTGTATATAGATATGCAAAAATTTATATATATATCTCGTATTCTGAAGTCATGTTGATTTCAACTTATTCAATTTAGTATAAATGTGGCAGATTTTTATTAGATTTCTGTGAGTTTTCTATATAAAATCATGTTATTTGTAAATATAGTTTTACTTCTTCATTTCCAATATTTCTTATTTTTTATTTTTATCCTTTTCTTTTTTTCCTTATTGCATTGGATTAGCTATTTAGTGGAATAATTAATGCAAGTGGTGAGAGGGGACATATTTGCTTTCTCATTCCAGGGGAAATGAGTTCAATATTGTACCATTAAATGTAATGTTAGCTGTAAGATTTTCACAGATGACCATTTCTTTTCGTCATCATGAATGAATGTTGGATTTTGTTAAATGCTTTTTTTTTCTGATCACCTGATTTTTCTTCTTTAAATTATATTAACTTTTTCAAATTTTAAATGAACATCATAGTTTCAGGATAAACCTCACTTTGTGATGATATATCATTTTTCTACAAGGTTAGATTTAATTTACCAAAAGTTTGTTTTGGATTTTGCATTCATGCCAGTGAGGGATACTGGCATTTGTGTCCTCGTCAGAAGCCCTTGTCGATGTTTGTATTAGCGTTTTCTAAAAGTTTTTAATTCCTTGAATTATTTCTTCCTTAAATGTTTCATAAGAATTCATCCACCGAGCAATCTGGGACGATGTCGACCAGGACAGAAAGGAAGACTGTGCCCATTTTTAAATGAGCTTCCTTACAAAGGAGGGTTTTTGTCTCCTTATTGCCAGACAGCCAGCTCCTGTGCTTTCTCCACAGCCCGCCTCAGTTCCACAGATGGTCCCGGGCCGCCTCCGCCTTCAGGGCCTCTTTGACTCCCTCCAGCCTCATGTGAAATGTGTATTTGTTGCCATTGTTCCTCCTTTGGTTTGCCATTTTCCTCATAATTTATTGTGTGGTTTGTTACATCTTATTAGTATTCTCCCCCTTCTCAGGTACATCAGTATGTCCTAGGGCGGGGCCTGTTCTACAAGGGTCCATGTTCCTAACTCTTGGTGCAGTAACACACACACAGGGAGTCCCAGAAAATGACTTTGGAGGAGGTTAAGAGTGATGGGGATTATAACCCGTGCAACCCATATTTCCAGTTTATGGTGCAAATGCAGAGAAAACTCTGATTTGTTTCTTGTTACTGATTTCAGCTCCCAAATACTACATATATATAGGATATATTATATATATATACAAAATATATGTATAATATATACACACACGTATACATATATACATATACATATACACATATACATATACATA
>JAPYYA010002476.1:0-13964 GCA_028533165.1 Leontopithecus rosalia
CATGGGGAGAAATGCCAAATATGGGTGAGGGGGCAGAAGGCAGCAAAACACACTGCCACGTGTGTACCTATGCAACTATCTTGCATGTTCTGCACATGTACCCCAAAACCTAAAATGCAATAAAAATTAAAAAAAAAAAGATGCCCGGTTAAACAAACAAACAAAAAAAAAGATAAAAGGCATCCATTTGTCTATGAATTATGTGTGATAAAGTAAAAATTGTCTATGAATATTAAGCTTAATGCTGCAGATTGACTACATAAAGTCATTCTAGAATAGAAGTAGGTGTAGGTCTAGTAACTAAAAGCTTTGCAGAAGATTTTGTAAAAATCTAGAAGAATTGTATGAGTATTGTTTTATTTTTGTCTTTTAATTCTGGTTCCACTTTAAAGAAATTCAAACTATGAATCAGACTGCATTACGAGTGTGATGAATACAAAAAGATGATTCAGAACTTATTTAGAGGACATTATGTTCAAAGATATCATTTCTACTTAGACTGACAAAAGAATAACTTATACTTAAAATGTTTCTACTTGTATATATTTAAAAAAATAGAGATGTGATTTTAAAAATTAAAATTACTATTTTAAATTGTACAATTATGGGGGTATCGGCATATTCACCAAGTTGCACAACCATTACCACTATCTAATTCCATAACATTTCCCCACAACCCTGCCCCTCCAATGAAAATATCTTCCATGTTAGCAGTCATTCCCCTTCACCCTCCAAGCTTTGTCAAACATCAATGTATTATCTGTGTCTATAAATTTCGCTATTCAAGACATCTAATAAAACGGAATCATAAAATATGTATCTGTTTATGTCTGGCTTCATGTAATTAGAATTTTTAAAATATTCATGTCATAGCACAAATTATGACTTTTTATTACTTTTTATGACTGGATACTATTCCATTTTATGGATGTAAAACGTTTGCTTTTGTATTCATTAATGGATAAGCTTTGAAGCTGTTTTTACTTTGAGCTATTATTAATAATGCTATTATGATCATTTATGTAAAAGATTTAGGATAGTTATACATTTTTAATTTGTTTGAATTATATTTAGATATGGAATTGGTGAGTCATGTGCCAATTCTATGTTTAACTTTTTGAGGAACATCCAAATTATTTTTAAGTGTCTACACCATTTTACTTTCTCACCAACAATATGTGGGATTTCAAATTTTCCACATTCTTAGCAACACTTTTTATTATACATTTATTAAACTTGTTACTTTAGCCATCTTAGTGAGAAGACAGCATTATCTCATTGGGGATTTGACTTGCATTTCTCTAGTGACTATCAGTTTTTAACCTTTTCAAGTGATTATTGACGATTCGTATATCCTCCTTAAAGAAATGTCTATTCAGCAGTGGATGAGTTCGTGTCCTTTGTAGGGACATGGATGAATCTGGAGAGCATCACTCTCAGCAAACTGACACAAGAACAGAAAATGAAATACCGCAGGTTCTCACTCATAGGTGGTTGATTAACAATGAGAACACATGGACACAGGGAGGGGAACACTACACACTTGGGTCTATTGGGGGGAATAGGGGAGGGACAGTGGGGGGGGGAGTTGGCGAGGGATAGCATGGGGAGAAATGCCAGATGTGGGTGAAGGGGAGGAAGGCAGCAAATCACACTGCCACGTGTGTACCTATGCAACTATCTTGCGTGTTCTGCACATGTACCCCAAAACCTAAAATGCAATAAAAAAATAAAATTAAAAAAAAGAAATGTCTATTCGGATACTTTAACCATTTTTGATAGCTTGCGTTTTTATGATTCTTACACACACACACACACACACATATATATATATGTATGTATGTATATACATATTCTGAATACTAGGCACTTATGACACTTACCAGATATATAGTTTGCAAATGTTTTTATCCATTATGCATGTTTCTTTTTAACTCTCTTGATAGACTCTTTCAAAGCAAAAATAAGCTTTTCAGTTTTGATGCATTCCAACTTATCTAATTTTTGGGGGGGAATTTGTGCCTCAGATACCATATCTAAGAAACCATTGTATAGTCTAAAGTTATGAAGATTTACACCTATGTTTTCTTCTAAAGGTTTTATAATTTTAGGTTATACATCTAGATATTTGATGATTTAAAAACATTATTTTTATATCTGGTGTGGATTAGGATTCCTAATTCCTTTTGAATGTAGATACAGTTTTCTCAGTAATACTGGTTGAAACAAATATTTTTCCCCATTAATTTGCCTTGAGGTTTGTTGAAAATGAATTGACCATAGTCATATGGGTTTATTTTTGGACTATCAATATAATCTATTGTTATATGTCTATTTTTATGCACCTACTACACTGTTTTTATTGCAGTGGCTTTTTAGGAAGTTTCAAAATCAGCCAGTTTTAAAATTCCATCTTTGTCTCTCTGCTTTTTAAAATCTTTGTTTTGTAAATTATTTTTTTATTTTTAATTGGCAAATAAGCTTATACATATTTATAATGTACAATGTAATGTTTTCCAATACATATACATTTTTGAATGACTAGATTAAATTAATTAACATATGAATTACATCACACACATTTTTTGTGGTGAGAACTCTTAAAATCTCACTTAGCAAGTTTTGAGAATGTAATACATTGTTACTATAGTAACCAAGTTGTCAATAAAAATCTTGCACTTATTCCTCCCATCTAACTGAAATTTTGTTTTACTTGACCATTTTTCCAGCATCTGCACCAGGCCACAGGCTATAGTAACCACCATTCCACTTTCCCAATCTATGAGTCCGACTTCTTTGGTTCCACATATAAATGAGATCATATAGTGTTTGTCTTTCTGTTCCTGATTTATTTCACTTGGCATAAAGTTATCTAGGTTCACTCATGTTGTCACAAATGACAGGATTTCCTTATCTTTTAAGGTTTAATGTATTCCATTGTGTATATATGCCACACTTTCTTTTTATATCTGTTGTTGGACAATTGGGTTGATTCTATATCTTAGCCATTGTGAGGAACGCTGAAAGCAACATAAGAGTTTTGAGATATTTTCATATACTTATTTTATTTCTTTAGATACATACGGATAAGTGTTGAATGTGTCCTGCAGAGTTCATGTGTTGGCAACTTCATCCCCAAAGCAACAGCATTGAGAGGTGAGAACGTTGATAGGTGACTAAGTGATGACAGCTCTCCTTCATGAATAGATTAATGTTGTTATTGTAAAAGTGGTTTGGTTATCTTGAGAGTAGGTTTCTGATAAAAGGATGCATTCAATCCCTCGTTTTCTCTCTCTCTCTTTTTTTTTTGGTAGACATAGTCTCACTCTGTTGCCCAGGCTGGAGTGCACTGGTGTGATCTTGGCTCACCGCAACCTCTGCCTCCCGGGTTCAAGCAATTCTCCTGCCTCAGCCTCCCTAGTAGCTGGGACTACAGAGGCCCACCACCACACCTGGCCAACTTTTGTATTTTTAGTAGAGACGGGGTCTCACCATGTTTGCCAGGCTTGTCTCAAACTCTTGACCTCAGGTGATCCATAGAACTCAGCCTCCCAAAGTTCTGGGATTACAGGTGTAAGCCACCGTGCCCGGCCCCCTTTTCTCTCTTATGTGCACACTCTCTCACCATGTAATGCTTTCTACCATGTTATAAAATAGCAAGAAGATGATCACCCAAAATGTCACCTAGATCTTGATATTCTCAGCTTCCAAAAGTATGAGACAAATATGTTTCTTTTTATTATAAATCACCTAGTCTCACAAACACTGTGATAGCAACACAAAATGGAGTAAGACATATACATTGTAGTGGGAATGCTGAATTACATGGTATTTTCATTTTTAATTTTTTGAACAACTACCATACCGTTTTCTATGTTGGCTTCACCATTTTTTCATTCCTATCAACAATGTGGGTTACCATTCCTCCAAATTCCCACCAGCAAAATTGTGATCTTTCATCCTTTTGAGTATAGCTATTATAACATATATGGGCCGTTAATTGCTTGTGTCTGAAATTTACATTTCTATGATAGTGATTTTGAGCATTTTTTTCATATACCTATTGGCCATTTGTATGTCTTCTTTTCAGAAATGTATATTAGGATCCTTCACTCATTTTTAATAGGGTGTTTTCTTTTTTCTACAGAGTTGTTTACATTTTCTATTTTGGATATTCACCTTTTTATCAGATATATGGTTTGCAAATATTTTCTCCCATTATGTAGGTTGTCCCTTCACTCTATTATTTTTTCCATTTGTTTTGTGTTTGTTTCTTGTTGTTGCTGTGCAGAAGCTTTATAGTTGGATATGATCCCATTTGTCTATTTACAGTTTTGTTGCACGACATTTTGGGAACATCTACAAAAAATCATTGCCCAGACCAGTGTCAGGGAACTTCTTCCCTATGCTTTCTTCTAGTAGTTTTATAGTTCCTTGGTCTATATTTAAGGCTTTAATACATTTTCAGATGTCTTTAATATATGATGTGAGATGAGAGTCTAATTTCATTCTTCTGTATGTGAATATTCAGTTATTCTAACATTATTTATTGAAGAAACTCTCTTTTGTGTATTATTAGCACCTTTGTCAAAGATCAATTATATAAATATATTTCTGAGTTCTCTTTTCTGCCAGTACCATACTGTTTTGATTAGTAGGACTTTAATGTGTATTTTGAAGATAGTGTGGTACCTCTGGATTAGATCTTTTGTTTAAATTGCTTTGGATATTCAGAGTAACTTGTGGGTCTATATAAATTGCAGAATTGTCTTATTTTTTTCTGTGAAAAATGTCATTGCTATTTTGATACAGATTGTATTGAATCTGTAAATTACTTTGGGTAGTATAGTTACTTTAACAATATTAATTCTTCTGAAATATAACCATATCTTTTCAGTTATTTGTTTTTTTCTTGAATTTTTCTTATCAATTTTTTATAACTTTCAGTAACAAGCCTTTCATCTCCTTGGTTAAATTTATTTTTATGTATATTTTACTTCTATTTTGTAACTTTAGTAAATGGGATATTGGTCTTCATATTTTGTTGTGTTTTTGCAGGAAAAACTGGTACCAGTTCCTTTCAATATTTAGTGCTGTCTTTAGGAGCTTTTGTAAGGCAGGACTGGTGGTGACACATTCACTTCGCATTTGTTTGTCTGGAATGGATTTTATTTTTCCTTTGCTTATGAAGCTTAGTTTGGCTGGATATGAAATTCTGGGTTGACAAACACTGCATGTTCTTACTTATAAGTGGGTGTTGAACAACAAGAACACATGGACACAGGGAGGGGAACATCATACACTGGGGCTTGTCAGGTGTGGTAGGGATAGGAGGGGTAGGGTAGGGATAGCAGGGGTTGGGGTATTGGGGAGGGCTAACATTAGGAGAAATACCTAATGTAGGTGATGAGGGTATGGATGCAGCAAACCACCATGGCATTTGTATACCTATGTAACAAGGCTGCACATTCTGCACTTGTACCCCAGAACTTAAAGTATAATAATGAAAAAAAGAAATTCTGGGTTGAAAATGATTTCTTCAATAATGTTGAGTACTGGCCTCCACCCTCTCCTGGCTTGTAGGGTTGCTGCAGAGAGATCTGCTGTTAGTCTGATGGAATTCCCCTTGTAGGTGACCTGACCTTTCTCTCTGGCTCCCCTTTACATTTTTTTCCTTCATTTCAACCTTGGAGAATCTTAGTGGTGTTCTCTGTATTTCCTGAATTTGAATGCTGGTCTGTCTTGGTAGGTTGGGGAAGTTCTCCTGCATAATATCCTGTAATGTGTTTTCCAACTTGGTTTCGTTCTCCCCATCACTTTGAGGTACACCAATCAATCATAGGTTTGGTCCCTTTACATAGTCCCATATTTCTTGGAGGAAAAGCACCTAAATTTGATGGTCATCTTCAGCAAAGTTTCTGGATGCAAAATCAGTATACAACAATCAGTAGCATATCTATATACAAATAATATCCCAGCTGAGATGCAAATCAAGAATGCAACTTCCTTTTCAACAACCATGAAAAGTATAAAATATCTAAGAATACAGATAATCAGAGAGGTGAAATATCTCTACAATGAGAAATATAAAACACTGCTAAAAGACATCAGATGACACAAACAAATGGATAAACATTCATGGTCATGAATAGAAGGAATTGATATAATTAAAATGGACATATTGCCAAAAGCAATTTACAGATACAATACTATTCCTGTCAAACTATCAATGACAATTTTCATAGAATTAGAAAAAAGTTATAAAATTCATATGCAATCAAAAAAGAGTCTGTATGGAAAAAACAATCCTATCAAAAATATAAAGCCAGAGGCATGACACTACCTGACCTCAAAATATGCTACAATGCTATAGTAATCAAAATATGGTACTTGTACAAAAATGAACGTATAGACCAATGAAACAGGTTTGAAAATCCAAAAAATAAAGCTGCACAACTACAGCCATGTGATCTCTGACAATGTCTACAAAAACAAGCAATGAGAAAGGACCCTCTATTCAATAAATGCTGAATATATAACTGGCAAGCCATATGCAGAAGGTTGAAACCAGACCACTTCCTTTCACTATATACAAAATCAACTGAAAATGAATTAAAAACTTGAGTGTAAAACCTAAAACTACAAAAGTTTTAGAAGAAAACATAGGAATTACCACTGTGGACATTGGCCTTGGAAAAAAATTCATGATAAAGACTAAAAAATCAATTGCAACAAAAACTAAAATTGGCAAATGGGATCTAATTAAACTAAAGTGCTTTTGTACAGCAAAATAAACTTAGCAACAAGGTAATTCAACAACCTACAGAATGGGAGAAAATGTTTGTGCTCTATGCATCTGATAAAGGTCTAATATTCAGAAACTGTAAAGAAATGAAATAAATTAACAAGTGAAAAAAAAAGCCACATTAAAAAAGGGCAAAAGACATGAAAAGACACTTCTCAAAATAAGACATACACATAGCCACAAGGCATATGAAAAATTGTTGAGCATCAATAATCATTGGAGAAGTTCAAATCAAAACAACAGTGAGAAATAATCTCACACTAGTCAGAATGGCTATTATTTAAAATTTAAAAATAACAGATTATGGCAAGGTTGTGGAGAATAGAGAGCACTTATACACTGTTAGTATGGAATATAAATTACTTCATTCACTGTGGAAACCAGTTGGGAGATTTCTCAAGGAACTGAAAACAAATCTATCATTCAACCCAGCAATCCCAGTGTTGGGTAAATACCCAAAGGAATACAAATTTTTCTACTTATAAAGACACATGCATGCATATGATTATCCCAGCACTAGTCACAATAGCAAAGACACAGAATCAACCCAGATGTCCATCAGTGATGAATTTGATAAAGAAAATTTGGTACATATACACCTTGGAATACTACACAGCCGTAAAAGGAATGAAATGATGTCCTTTGCAGCAACATGGCTGGAGCTGGCCATAATTTTTTCATTTTTTATTTTTTGAGATGGAGTTTTGCTCTTGTTTCCCAGACTGCAATGCAGCAGTGCAGTCTCAGCTCACTATTCAAAGTGAATTAAAATAAGAACAGAAAGCCAAATACTGCATGTTCTGTCTTATAAGTGGAAGCTAAACATTGAGTACACATGGACACAAAGAAGTAAACAACAGACACTGAGGCATAGTTGAGGGTGGAGAGAGGGAGACAGGTGATGATCAAAAAAGCTACCTGTCAGGTAGTATGCTTATTACTTGGATGACAAAATAATCTGTACACCAAATGCCCTTAAAACACAATTTAACCATGTGACAAACCTGCACATGTTCTCCCTGAATTCAAAATAAAAGTTGGACAGAAAAAGAAGACCAAAAAAGTGACTTTTGTCCAAAAGACAATCTGTAACAAATTCTGGAGAAGATGTGGAGAAAGGAGAACTCTTGCACACTATTGGTGGGGATGGAAATTTGTACGGCACTAACTATGAAAACCAATGTGGATATTCCTCAAAAAATTAAAAATAGAACTACTGTATGTTACAGCAATCCTAATAGTGAGTATATATCCAAAAAGAGGAAATCAGTATATCAAAGTCGTATCTGTGCTCTTATGTTTATTGCATCACAATTCACAGTAGCCAAGACATGAAATCAGCCCAAGTATCAATTAATGACTGAATTAATAAAATGTGGTACACATACACAATGGAACATTATTCCGCCATAAAAATCAGTGAAGTCCTGTTATTTGCAGCAACAGGTATGGAACCAGAGCACTTACATTAAGTGAAATAAGCCAGGCAAAGAAAGATAAATATCACATATTTTCACTCACATGTGGGAGCTAAAACATTGAAATGATAAATAAAGGAAGTAAAATGGTGCATATCAGAGGCTGGGAAAGGTAGTGCAGAGGTGAGGAGAAAGATGGGCTAGTTAATGGTACAAAAATACACTTAGGAAGGAGAAAGTGTTCATTAACATGATAAAGCAACTATAGTTAACAATACTTTGTTACATACTTCAAAGTAACTAGGAGTGGAATTGGAGTGTTCTTACCACAAATATATAATGAATGCTTGAGGTGATTGATACCGCAATTATTCTGATTTGCTTATTGCATCTTGTATGCTTGTATCAAAATATCATATGTACTCCATGAATATGTTCAACTATTATGTGCCCGTAATAATTAATTTTGAGACAGGGTATCACTCTGTCACTCAGTCTGGAGAGCAATAGTGCCTCCTTGGCTCACTGCAACCTCTGCCTCCCAGGTTCAAGAGATTCTCCTGTTTCAACTTCTCAAGTAGCTGGGACTATAGATGCCCACCACTGTGCTTGGCTAATTTTTTTTTTTTGTATTTTTAGTAGAGATGGGACTTTGCCATGCTGACCAGGCTGAACTCCTGACTTTAGGTGATCTGCCCTCCTTGTCCTCTCCAAGTTCTGGAATTACAGATGTGAGCCACTGCACCCAGCCAAAAATGTTTTTACAAGAAAAAAATCCTGACAAAACTGAAGGAAGCAATAGACAGTTCTACAATAATAATTGGAAAATTCAATACTCCAATTGCAATAATAGATAATACAGACAGGACAAAAGTAAAGAAATGGATGGCTTAAGGAACACAATAAGCCAACTAGATCTAACAGCCATATACAGAATACTCTACCCAACAATATAGCATACTCATTCTTTTCAAGTGCACATGGGGTATTTTTCAGAATAGACTATATTTAATGCCACAAATTAAATCTCATTAAATTTTAAAAGACAGACATCAAATAAAATATCTTCTCCAATCACCAAAAGATAAAATTAGAAATTGAAAACTGAAGTAAAACTAGAAAATTCACAAAATTGTGTATTTAAGCAACACACACTTAAACAAGAAATGGATCATTAAAAAATCACAATTGAAAATTATAAAGTATATCAAGGCAAATAAAAATAAAAGCACAACGTATCAAAGCATGGAACTAAGCAAAAGTAGGGCTAACAGGAAAATTTATAGCTATAATAGCTTAAATTAAAAAATGAAAGGTCTAAAAAAGCAACCTAATTTCACAACTTAAGGAAGTAGAAAAAGAACAACTACACCAAAATCTAGCAGAAAAAAGAAAATATTAAAAGTTGAGACAAAGTGAAATGGAAAATAGAAAAACAAAGAGAAAATAGACCAGTGAAACAATAGTTGGATCTTGGAAAAGATCAACAAAATTGCCAAATATTGGGTGGATATACTGAAAAAAGAGAGATGACTTAAATGGCTAAAATAGCAAAGAAAGTGGGGATGTTACTACTGATTCTACAGAAATAAAAATAAGGAGTACTATTAACAACTATACACCAAAAAATTTTATCACCTAGAAAAAAATGAAAAAAATTACTAGTAACACCAACCTACCAAGACTAAATCACAAATAGAAAATCTGAATAAGCCTTTAACTAAGGAGGTCGATCAGTAATCAAATTTCTCTCCCAACCAAGAAAGGCCTTGGACCCGATTTCTTCATTAGTGACTTATAACACACATTTAAAGAAGAACTAATAGAAAGAATTCTCAATTTTCCCAAAAATTCAATGAAGGGGGAATATTGACTATGTGACCTCATATAGCCAATATTGACCTGGTACTGGGCAATAAGCTAAGGACTTGAATAGACAGTTCTCCAAAAAAGATACATAAATGGCCAATGAACAAAGCTGAAAAAGAACACTGCAAGAAAGGAAACGACAGAGTAATATCCCTTGTGAACACTGATGGAAAAATTCTCAACAACCTACTAGCAAACCAAATTCAAAAGCATATTAAAGGGTTATACATCCTGCCCAAGTGCGTTTTAATCCTGGAATACAAGTCTGTTCAACTTATTAAATCAGTGAGTGAACTTATACCACATTAATACACCAAAGGTTAAAAAAAACCAAATCATTATATCAATTCATGCAAAAAAGTATTTTCAAAATTCAACACACTTTTATGATTAAAAAAAATTAAAAAAACTAGGAAAAGAAGTATAGTAAAAAACCTCAACAAAATAAATCCCATACATTGAAGCCAAAATTCAGTCTCCCACGGTCAACAATATACTCCATGGTGAAAGAGGGAAAGCTTTTCCTCTAGTATCAGGAACAAGGCAAGGATGCCCACTTTTGCCTCTTTTATTCAGCATCATGTGGCAGGACCCAACCAGGGCAATTTGGCCAAAAAAATAATTAATAAGGGGTACTAAATGAGAAAGGACAAAGTAAAGTTATCTTTATTCACAGGTGATGAGTGTATATGTAGAAAACTCTAAATGTTTTTCATAAAAACTAACAGAAATAATAAATGGACTAAACAAGTAGCAGGATGGAAAGTCAACACAAAATATTAGTTGCATTTCTATATGTTAAAAACAATCTGTAAGGACAAGTATAAAACAATTCCATTTACAATAGCATTACATAGAAAATACTTAGAAAGTAACTTATCTAAGGAGGTAAATTATTTGTACAGTGAAATGTACAAAACATTGGTGAAAAGTATTAAAAACGTAAATAAGTGGAAACACATTTCAGGGTGATGGATTAGAAGCTTTAACATTGCTAAAATGTCAAAACTACTAAAGTGATCTACAGATTGGTTGCCATCCCTGTCAAAATCCTAATGACATTTTTTGAAGAAATAGTAAAACCCATCTTAAAATTCATGTGAAATCTCAAGGGACCCCAAATGGCTAAAATAATCTTGAAAATGAAAAGCAAAACTGTAGGACTCACACTTCCTAATTTCAAAACTTACTACACAGCCACAGTAATACAAAAAAAGTAAGATTGGCTTAGAGATAGGCATATAAACCAATGTAATACAATAGCCCAGAAATAATCCCTGAAGTATGGCCAGATGATTTTTGATGAGGATGTCAAGAACGTTCAGTAGAAAAAGGACAGCTTTTTCAACCAATGGTGCTGGGAAAACTGGATATCTACATGCAAAAAATGAAGCTGGACTTTACCTGACAGCATATATAAAAATAAACTCAAATTTGATTCAAAAAAATGAAACAAAAGAGCTAAAACTTTAACCATCGAATGAAAATAGGGTAAAAGCTTCCTGACATTGAATTTGATTGTCATTTCTTGGATATGGCATTTAAGTCACTGGCAACGAAAGAGAAAATAGACAAATTGAGCTTCAAAATCCTGTTAATATGCGAAAGGCACTATCAATAGAGTAAAAAGGCAACCCATAGAAAATAATAATTCTCCTTTGAATAATGGATTTGAACTGCATGGGTCTGTTTATATGCAGATTTTCTTTCAACTTTGCCATCTCTGAGACAGTAAAACTAATCCCTCCTCTTCCTTCTACTCTTCAGCCTGCTCAAGGTGAATACAAATAGAATGAAGACCTTTATCTATATCCAGTTGCACTTAAGGAATACTAAATACATTGTCTCCTCCTTAATAATAATAATTTTCTTAATTTTTTTTGTCACTAACTTACTTTAAGAATATAGTACATAACGCATGTAACATACAAAGTATGTATGGCTGTTTATGTTATTGGTAAGGTTTTAGGTCAAGAGTAGGCTATTAGTAATTAAGTGTTGCGGGGGTTAAAAAGTTATATGTAGATTTTTGACTGCATAGGGGAGTCAGTGACACTAATGGCAGTATTGTTTAAAGGTTAACTATATTTTAAATCATGTGGCTGATAAGGGATTAATATCTAGAATACTTTTTTTAAATTCTAAGACTCAACAACAAAACAATCAAACAACACAACTAGAATATGGGCTAAGGACTTGAATAGACATTTCTCCAAGGAAGATACACAAATGGCCAACAAACACATGAAAAGATGCTCAACGTCATTAACCGTTAGGTAAATGCAAATCAAAGCTAAAGAATACCGCCTGACAACTATTAGTATCGCTACTATTGAAAACATAGGAAACAGCAAGTGCTGGGGAGGATGTGGAGAATTTGGAACCCTTTTGCAGTGTTTAAAAGAATGTAAAATGATACTGCTGTTGCAAAATACAGTATGGTGGTTTCTCAAAAAATTAAAAATAGAATTACCATATGATTTAGCAATTCTACTTCTGCATGCAAATCCAAATTCATAGAAGGTAGGGCCACAATGAAGTAGTTGTACACTCATGTTCATAGCAGCATTATTCACAATAGTTAAAAGATAGAAGCAATGCAAATGTCCATGGAAAGAGAATAGATAAGCAAAATTTGGTATACACATACAATGAAATATTATTTAGCTTTAAGGAAGAAGGAAATTCTGATATATGTTACAGTGTGAATGAAACTGGAAGGCAATATGCTTGTTGAAATGAATCAGTCACAGAGAGAAATATATTGTACTAACCCACTTATATGAGATATTCAGAGTAGTCAAGTTATATATAGAGAAATTATAATAGTGATTTCCAGGGACTGTAGGGAAGAGGCAGTAAGGACTTGCTCTTTAATGGGTAGAGAGCTTCAGTTTTGCATGATGAAAATTCTGGAGCTTGATTACACTACCTTGTGAATGAACTTAATGTCACTGAACTGTACGCTTAAAAATCATTGAGATGGTAAATTTTATGTTATGTGTATTTTACTAAAATAAAAATTTGGAGAAGAAAATACCATGAAAACAAACTAAAATAAGGAAATTTTCATGCATACATAAGCAGAAAATATTCCTCACCCACATAGCTGCACTACAAGAAACTTTAACAGAAGTCTTTCAGGCAGAAAAAAGCTCTTATTAGGTATAAATTCAGGACTAAACAAAGAAACGAGAAGCACCAGGAATGGTTAAGTGGATAAATATAAAATATTTTTTTCTTGTTGTTTAAATATGTTTAAAAGCTATTGGCTATTTAAAACAAAAATAAAGACAGCACATTTTAGAATTCATGACAAATGTCGAAATAACATGTATGGTAACAACACCACAAAGGTCAGGAGGGAATAAACGGATGTACACTAATTGTAAGATTTCTATGATATATTTGAAGTAATATCATAGCAATGGAACATTTACTGTGAAAAGTCTAAGTTGCACATTATGATCCCAAGCACAAATAAGCCAAAGAAAGATAAAATGGCATCACAAAATTTTCAGTCTCAAAGAATGCCTACATCAAATAAAGTTTGTTGGGGAAAAAGTACATTGCAAGCTAGAAGTAACACCATGCATACAATTCTCTCAAATTCTTAGTATTCCACAACTTAGGGTATAGACTATCTTCTTTTTTTTTTTTTTTTTTTTGAGACGGAGTTTTCGCTCTTGTTGCCCAGGCTGGAGTGCAATGGCGCGATCTCGGCTCACCGCAACCTCCGCCTCCTGGGTTCAGGCAATTCTCCTGCCTCAGCCTCCCAAGTAGCTGGGATTACAGGCACGCACCACCATGCCCAGCTAATTTTTTGTATCTTTAGTAGAGACGGGGTTTCACCATTTTGACCAGGTTGGTCT
>JAPYYA010002477.1:0-13962 GCA_028533165.1 Leontopithecus rosalia
GAGGAATTGTGATCATCTTTAGAGGGAGAGGGGTTCTCATTTTGAGTATTCTCAGCCTTTTTACGCTGGTTTCTTCCCATCATTGTAAATTTATCCTCCTGTCGTCTTTGAAATTACCGGCTTTCAGTAGGTCTCTTGAGTGGACGTCCAAGATATTAGTTCCCAGGGCCAGAAACAGCGGCGTTAAGACTGATGGTGTTTTTCTGCCCAGGCTTCTCCTGTCTGGCTTCCTTCTTGTGTCCGTAATAGGCAAGTCTACCTTCCCGGAGCTCCAAATCTCGGTCAGAAGGGGAACCAGTCATGTTCACTCTGCGCCGAGGTGCCGGCACAGCTTCTGTGCCGGCCTCAGGAGTCAGTGCTGGGAACCCGCCCGGCTCCTCCAAACCTCGGTCAGAAGGGGAGCCAGCCCCGCCTAGTCAGCTCTGAGAGCTGCCGTGCGGAGGTGCAGGTGAGACCGCTACGCCGCGGTGCCGGCGAAACTTCTGCCCCGCGTGTCTCCTCCACTGGGAATCTTCTGCTCCTGAGCGACCAGAATTTGTCTGAAGGTGTGGCGTCCTCTAGTTCTATGAGCTTTAACTGCGAGCTGCAATCCCAAGATGTTAGCAATCGGCCATCTTGGATCGTTCCCCAACTTTGTTCTTTTTGAAGATTGTTTTGACTGTTTCTGCCCCTTGAGATTCCGTATGGAGTTTTCTATTTCTGTGAAAAACATCACTGGGATTTTCATAGGGAGGGCATTGAATCTGTATATTACGTTGGGTAGTATCGACATCTTAACATTAGTAAGTCTCCTAGTCAGTGAACAGAGGATGTCTTTCCAGTTATTTGTGTCTGTAATTTCCATCATCAACATTTTATAGTTTTTAGTGTCTTTTGCCTCCTTGGTTAAGCTTAATTACTTTTATTCTTTTTGTGTGTGTGTGGCAGGAGGGACGGAGTTTTGCTCTTATCCCCCAGGCTAGAGTGAAATGGCGCCATCTTGGCTCACTGCAACCTCCGCCTCCTGGGTCTAGTGATTCTCCTGCCTCAGCCTCCCAAGTAGCTGGGATTACAGGCACACACCACATGTCCAACTAATTTTTGTATTTTTAGTGAAAATGAGGTTTCACCATGTTGGTCAGGCTGGTCTTGAACTCCTGACCTCAAGAGATCTGCCTGCCTCTGCCTCCCAAATTGCTAGGATTACAGGTGTGTGAGCCACCACACCAAGCGTAAGTATTTATTCTTTTTTTTTTTTTTTTGAGAGATGGAGTCTTGCTCTGTTGCCCAAGCTGGAGTGCAGTGGTGCAATCTTGGCTCAGTGCAACCTCCGCCTCCCAGGTCCCAGTTCAAGCAGTTCTCCTGCCTCAGCCTCCTGAGTAGCTGGAATTACAGGCATGTGCCACTATGCCCAGCTAATTTTTGTATTTTTGGTAGAGACTGGATTTCACCGTGTTGACCAGGCTGGTCTTGAACTCCTGACCTCATGATCTGCCTGCCTCAGCCTCCCAAAGTGCTGGGATTACAGACGTGAGCCACCACGCCCGGCCAGTATTTTATTCTTTCGATGCTATTGGAAATGGAATTTTTTTCTCAATTTCTTTTTTTGATTGTTTATTGTTAGTGTGTAGAAATACAACTGAAAAAGTGATAGAGTAACTTTTTCTTTTCTTTTTTTCTTTCTTTTTTTTTTTTTTTTAAGATAGGGTCTTGCTCTGTCACTTAGGCTGGAGTGCAATGACTCAATCTTGGCTCATTGCAAACTCTGCCTCCAGGTTCAAGTGATTCTGGGGCTTCAGCTGCCCGAGTAGCTGGGATTACAGGCACCTGCCAGCATGCCCAGCTAAGTTTTGTATTTTTCATAGAGATGGAGTTTCACCATGTTGGCCAGGCTGATCTTGAACTTCTGACCTCAGGTGATAACACCTGTCTCGCCTCCCAAATTGCTGGGATTATAGGCGTTAGCCATCTCACCTGGCTGGCCAATTTTTTTTTTTTTTGAGACAGAGTCTTACTGTCTTGCACTATCAGGAGTATAGTGGCGTGATCTTGCCTCACTTCAGCCTCTGTCTCCTGGGTTAGAATGATTCTCCTGCCTCAGCCTCCCAAGTAGCTGGGACTATAGGCGTGCACCACCACCCCCAGCTAATTTTTGTATTTTTGGTAGAGACAGGGTTTCACCATGCTGGCCAGACTGGTTTCAATCTCCTGACCTCATGATTTACCCATGTTGGCCTCCCAAAGTGCTAGAATTACAGGCTTGAGCCACCGTGCCTGGCTGAGACAGAGTCTCACTTTGTCGTCCAGGCTGGAGTGCAGTGGCCTGATCTCGGCTAACTGCAACCTCTGCTTCCCAGGGTTAGGCGATTCTCCTGCCTCAGCCTCCCATGTAGCTGGATTTACAGGTGTGTGCCACCGCACCCAGCTAATTTTTTTGTATTTTTAGTAGAGATGGCGTTTCACCATGTTGGTCAGGCTGGTCTTGAACTTCCTGACTTCAGGTGATCTGCTCACTTTAGCCTTCCAAAGTGCTGGGATTATAGGTGTAAGCTACTGTGCCGAGCCCTGCACCTAACACAGGGTCTCATTCTGTTACCCAGGCTATAGTGCAGTGGTGCAATCTTGCTTACTGCAGTCTTGATTCCTGGGCTCAGGTGATCCTCCCACCTCAGTCTCCTAAGCAGCTGGGATTACAGGTGCACTTCACCATGTCCGCCTAATTTTTTGTAGAGAGGGGATTTTGCCGTATTGCCCAGGCTGGTCTCGTACTCCTGGGCTCAAGCAGTCCTCCCTCTTTGTCCTCCCAAAGTTCGAGGATTACAGGCATGAACCAACACACCTGGCAGGGTTTTCTGCATATGGGAACATGTCATCTGTGAACAGAGATAGTTTTCTTTTCCAGTTTGGATGCCTTTCATTCCTTTTTTGTCTCACTCTGTTGCCCAGGCTGAAGTGCAGTGGTGCAATCTTGCTCACTGCAACCTCCACCTCCCTGGTTCAAGCAATTCCCCTTCCTTAGCCTCCCCAGTAGCTGCGATTACAGGCACCTACCACCACACCCAGCTAATTTTCGTATTTTTAGTAGAGATGGGGTTTCACCATGTTGGTCAGGCTGGTCTCGAACTCGTGACCTCATGATCTGCCCACCTTGGCCTCCCAAAATGCTGGGATTACAGGTTTGAGCCACCACACCTAGCCGCCTTTCATTCCTTTTTCTTGTCTAATTGTTTCATCTAGAACTTTCAGTCCTGTCTTGAATAGAAGTGGTGAAAGCAGACATCTTAGATGAAAGGCTTTCAGTGTTTCACCATTGAGTATGATGTTAGCTGTGGGTTTTTCTTTTCTTTTCTTTTCTTTTTTCTTTTTGAGACAGTCTTGTTTTGTCGCCCAGGCTGGAGTGCGGTGGCGTGATCTGGCTCACTTGCATACTCCACCTCCCGGGTTCAAGTGATGATCCTGCTTCAGCCTCCTAAGTAGCTGGGATTGCCGGTGTTTGCCACCACTCCTGGCTAATTTTTGTATTTTTAATGGAGACGATGTTTCGCCATGTTGGCCTTGCTGGTTTCAAACTCCTGACTTCAAGTGATCCACCTGCCTTGGCCTCCCAAGCCGAAGTGCTGGGAATCCCACTTCTGTGGTGGCCTAGCGGTTATAACTCCAGGTTTTCACCCAGGTGGGCCGGGTTTGACTCCTGGTGTGGGAACCCAGGGAATCTGTCTTCAGTTACTCTGGTTACATAGTAATCACAGTGCTGGGATCACAGGTGTAAGCCACTGCACCTAGCGGGGGTTTTTCATATTATATGACCTTTGTTTTGTTGAGGTAGTTTCCTTTTATTCCTACTTTCTTGAGTGTTGTTAACTTGTAATTTAATATGCTATACAATTCACCCATTTAAAGAGTACAATTTGGTTCTTTTTAGTATATTTACAGGGTCTGCTTTGTTTCTCTCAGATTGGTTGGATGGTAGTCTTCAAGTTTATGAAGACTTTCTGAAAGATAGAAGCATGCATCTTTTGGTAGCTTTGAAACACCATGCTTTTGGAAAAGACTTAATGTCATGCAGTATTTGAAGAGTGGGGGCTTATTCTCATTGAACCCTGACTCAGCTGTGACCTCATTTGTGTATGCAACCTGCACTCCTGTGGGGCTGCTCTCTGTGTCATTGACACTTGGAGGTGGAATGGTGCCCAAATGTGGGTGTCAGCTTCTGGCTGCTCTCCCCTTAGAGAGTCCACTCAGATTCTCAAGTTGAGGCAAGAGTTTGTACAGAGGCTCCTGGGCCATCCACTAATGAATACCATCTTACCTGTGGAGCAGAGTCTGTAGGAGGGTGTTTAGGGCTAGCTGCTGGAGAAAGGAAAGGCTTCTCCTATGGGAAAACCTAAGTAATTTGTGTTTTAATCGCAGGTGCTTTAGTGGTTCCCCATCTCCATAGAATGTTGTGGAACCAGAGCCCTGTTGCAGTGACCAAGCATAACTCTTCTTGAGTGACCTTTGACCTCTCCCATTTGCACGGCTTACCTAGTGTCAGGAAGCCTGTGTGCCAAGCATGGGAAGGCATGTGGTGTTGGGCATAGGCCCTGGCCCCTCTGAACAGGGCATGGTGAGTGGCTGTTGACTGCTGACTGCAGGGCAGCTGGGGCACTGAGGGAATGGAGACTGGCTTTTGGCAGCCTCTGCCACGTAAAGTCAGGAAGCTGATTATTTGGGCTGCAGTTTTTCTGAAAAAATGTGCAAGCTTTACTCTAATGGGAATTTCGCCAGCAGGCTAAGACAGCTTCTGCTCCTGATGGTCCTTGAAGCTAGCTCCTCTAGCAGGAGGTGGCAGGCACTTTGTGTGTTTCTGGGAAGGACTAAACAGTCCTGTCCAGCTTCTAGCTATATTTTAGTTCACGTCTTTAAGGATCCAACTCTGTCTCAAATGCTGCTTAAAACAAAGCAGAAGACAATTTTCCTTTGAGCCATGAAACTTTCTCTTTGAAGTGCTGTTTCTTTCTTTTGCTTTGCTCTTTTCCTTTGGCTCCCTTTTTCTCTAAGCCATGTGAGCCAAGTTATCAGAGCCATATGTTGGGTTGTGTCTTTTCCTGGTTCCTGCCCAGCATGATTGAGATAGCTGGTTTCAGAGGAAGGTGAGTAGATCAGAGGCTTCACTTCCTGCCCAGTCTTTTATTTGGATAGTAGAGGCTCCTTCCCCAATTAGAGTGGCGCAGCAAGCCAGAGAAAGGCAAAAGGGCATTTACTGCCAATAAGGGGCTGGCAGTAGCAGAGTATTAGGCCTTTTTGCATTACTAGAACGAAATACCTAGACAGGGTAATTTATAAAGAAAAAAGGTTTAATTGGCTCACAGTTCTACAGGCTTTATAGGAAGCATGGTGCCGGCAAAGGCCTTGGGAAGCTTACAGTCATAGTGAATGGTGACTGGGAGCCAGCATGTCACATGGCAAGGATGGGAACAAGTTGGGGGGAGGTGCCATGCTCTTTTAAACAACCAGATTGGCTGGGCTCAGTGGCTCACGCCTGTAATACCAGCACTTTGGGAGGCGGTGGATCACCAGGTCAGGAGATCGAGACCACCCTGGCCAACATGGTGAAACCCCATCTTAAAAAATAATAAATAAATAAATAAACAACCAGATCTCGCATGAACATAGAGTGAGAACTTGTTTATTACTGTGAGGACTGCACCAAGACATTCATGAAGGATCTATCCCCATGATCTTAATACCTGCCACCAGGCCCCACCTCCAACATTGGGGATTACATGTCTACATGAGATTTAGAGAGGTCAAACATCAAAACCATATCACTCTGTCCTGGCCCCCCAAATTTCATGTCCTTCTCACATTGCAAAATACAATCATCCCTTCCCAATAGTGCCCCAGAGTCTTAACTCATTCCACCATTAACTTAAAAGTCCCAGGCCGGGCACGGTGGCTCACGCCTATAATCCCAGCACTTTGGGAGGCCGAGGCGGGCGGATCATGAGGTCAAGAGATCAAGACCATCCTGGTCAACAAGGTGAAACCCTGTCTCTACTAAAAATACAAAAATTAGCTGGACATGGTGGTGCGTGCCTGTAGTCCCAGCTACCCGGGAGTCTGAGGCAGGAGAATTGCTTGAACCCAGAAGGCAGAGGTTGTGGTGAGCCGAGATCATGCCATTGCACTCCACTCTGGGTAACAACAGCAAAACTCCGTCTCAAAAAAAAAATTAAAAAAATAAAAATCCCAAGTTCAGAGTCTCATCTGGAGATGAGTTCCTTCCACTTACGAGCCTATGAAATCAAAAACAAATTTTTTTGTTTTTTGAGACAGAGTCTTGCTCTGTATCCCAGGCTGGAGTGAAGTGGCATGATCTTGGCTCACTGCAACCTACGCGTACTAGGTTCAAGCAATTCTCCTGCCTCAGCCTCCTAAGTAGCTGGGATTACAGGCACATGCCACTACGCTTGGCTAATTTTTGTATTTTTAGTAGAGACAGGGTTTCACCATGTTGACCAGGCTGGTCTCAAACTCCTGACTTCCTGACCCATCCACCTTGGCTTCCCAAATTGTTGGGATTATAGGCATGAGCCACTGCATCCGACCAAAAACAAGTTATGTACTTCCAAGATACAATGGTGGTACAGGCATTGGATATACATTTCCATTTCAAAAGGAAACAGGCAAAAGAAAGGGACAGTAGACCCCATGCAAGTCTGGGGCAGGAATGAAAACTCCAGCATAATCCTTGGCTCCATGTCCTGCATCCAAGGCACCCTGGTTCAAGGGGTCAGTCCCCAAGGTCTTGGACAGCTCCACTGCTGTGGCTTTGCAGGGTGCAGGCCCCATGGCTACTCTCGTGGGTTGGAGTTGAGTGCTTGCAGCTTTTTCATGCTGAGGTTGCAAGCTGCTGGCCGCGCTACCATTCTCAAGTCTGGAGGGCAGTAGCTCCCTTCATACAGCTCTGCTAGGCAGTGCCATGGTGGAGACTCTGTGTGGGCCTCCAATTTCACATTTCCCTTCGGCACCACCCTAGTAGAGTTTCTCTGTGGCAGGCTTCTGCCTGGGCACCCAGCCTTCCCTATACATCTTCTGGAATCTAGGTGAGAACTGCCAAGCCTTCTTCACTGTTGCATTCTGTGCACCTGCAGACTTAATGTCATGTGGAAACTACCAAGGCTTACAGCTTATACCTTTTGGATTGGTGGCCCAAGCTGTACCTGTGGCCCTTTGAGCCACGATTTCTGGAGCAGCTGGGATGTGGGAGCAGTGTCCCAAGGCTGTACAGGGCAGCAAGGCCCTGGGCCTGGTCACCAAAACCATTTTCTTCTTATAGGCCTCTGAACCTGTTAGGGAGCTGCCTAGAAGATCTCTGAAATGCCTTTGAGGACTTTTCCCCATTGTCTTAGATATTAGCATTTGGCTCCCTTTCAGTCTTGCTGCTTTCTCTAGCATTTGGGTGCTCCACAGCCTGCTTGCATTCTTAGCCACCACACCTGGCTAATTTTGTATTTTTAGTAGAGACGGTGTGTCTCCATGTTGGTCAGGCTGGTCTCGAACTCCTGACCTCATGTGATCTGCATGCCTCATGTGTGAGGTGCCTCAGGTGTGAGCCACCGTAACCGACCTGCACACCCTTAACCAGATCTTGGACCAGGCATGGTGGTTCATGCCTGTAATCCTAGCACTTTGGGAGGCTGAGGCAGGAGGATTATTTGAGTTTAGGAGTTAAAGACCAACCTAGGGAAATAGTGAGACCTCATTTCTATTAAAAATTTTAGAAAATAGGCCAGATGTGGTGACTCATGCTTGTATTCCCAGCAATTTGGGAAACCAAGGCAGAAAGATCACTTGAGCTCAGGATTTGGAGACAAGCCTGGACAACATGGTGATACTCTGTCTCTACAAAAAGAAGGAAAAAAGTTTTGTTGTTTTTTTTTTTTTAGGCCAGGTGTGATGGCTCATGCCCAAAATCCCATCACTTTGGGAGGCTGAGGCAGGAAGATTGCTTATTGCTCAGGAGTTCAAGAACAGCCTGGCCAACATGGTGAAACCCCATCTCTACTAAAAATATAAAAATTAGCTGGGTGTGGTGGTGCACTCCTGTAGTCTCAGTTACTTGGGAGGCTGAGGGGGGAGAATCACTTGAATCAAGAGGCGGAGGTTCCAGTGAGCTGGGATTGTGTCACTGTACTCCAGCCTGAGCGACAGAATGAGACTGACTCAAAAACAAAAATTATTTTTTAAATTTTTTATTGTGGTAGAATATACATAACATAAAAGTTACTTTAATAATTTTTAAGTTTAGTGGTCTTAAGTGCATTCACATTGTTATGCAAGTATAAGGTTATATCTCAGCCTTCTTGGTTGGTGGCTTGAGTATTCTGAGCACCTCAGCTACCTATTGATGTTTATATGTGGTTGATATCAGGCATCATGTGTGCTTTCTACTTTTTTACTCTTAGAAAGTGATGACTTGTTTCTCTTATTTCTGTGTTTATGGGGAAATACCTATTTCTTTGTACATTACATATATTTAGACTAAAAAAAAATTTCATTTCTACTTCTGTCTTGCTTTCTGATAAGTGCCACTAAGATATCTTTGACAGTTGCTGCAACCTGGGGCCCACCTTGCTGTGGACAGCTTAGTTGCCTTAGGTACCTGGAGTGGGAGGAGTGAAGGGGTCTCGGGGGGCGTCACACATCACCGCTTCTAGCTTTGTGTGGTTTGGGAGACCAGTGTGAATGTATGCAGGGAAGGTAATGAATTTTGAGACCTAGAAAACAAGCTCTGTGTGAGCAGTCTTGATTGATGATCCTATGTAGATCCAACATGGCTGTACTTTTTTCATGTCCTGGTCTTTGGTGCAGACTGGGTTGTCCCACACTGGGTTGTCCCTGTGGGACATCTCTGCATTGCTCTGTCAAACACTACCTAGGAATGAGCTACTTTAGGCACACCTTAGGAATAGATTCTGTGTCTTAGCTACAGCTAGAACACCAAGGGACTGGAAGCCGTGAATTCATGACACTTTCCTCTGAAACTGAAGCCAGTGGTTCTTAGTGACACACACACACACACACACACACACACACACACACACACACACACACACACACACACCCACCCACCCACCCCTTCTGTTTCTCTAGCTGGGTAAGGCATTAAAATGCTTTCCATTAGCAAATCAAAATGTCAGGTTTCTCCAAGAACCATTAGTATGTTATAAGGGTCTCTACATTTCATTGCTTTTCTCATTTTTCTGCCTCTTATCAAGAAATATTTGAGAAGGAAGATGTATGATCATTTGCTAACCAATTCGTGTGTGTGTTTTTGAAGGTACATGGGAATAGGACTCTCGGCTCAAGGCGTCAACATGAACAGACTTCCTGGTGAGTCACTGTTTAATAGAACATTTGTTGTGCTCTGCTGATCCAATTGGTGTTGAGAGTCATGGTGGTAGTTGAGAGGCTGGGGAGGGCTTTGTTTGCTGGCTGCCTGCCTCAAGCTATGCCATTGGGTAGAGGATCCTGAAAGGTAGGTAGCCTTTGGGCCAAGATGGTGTTCATTTCTATTCCAAAAATTAATTGGCAAGTGATTATCCTTAATGGAGTTTGAACTGTTTGCAGTCAAAGTCAACTGACCTGAGCTTACTCCAGGTGGGGATACGCCTCAGCAGCCCTTTCTCCCATTGGCCTTGCTAAGCAGACTCAGGCATGTATTGGGAGGAAGGAAGCCAACCCTGGCTCCTTTGTTACTTCATTGTGTTAAAGATCAGAGTTTTTGGCCAGGCGCAGTGGTTCATGCCTGTAATCCTGGCACTTTGGGTGGCTGAGGCAGGTCGATCACCTGAGGTCAGGAGTTTGAGAACTGCCTGGCTAATATGGTGAAACCCCTGTCTCTACTAAAAATAAAAAATTAGCTGTGTGTGGTGGCACATACCTGTAGTCCCAACTACTTGGGAGGCTGAGCCAGGAGAATTGCTTGAACCTGGGAGGCAGAGGTTGCAGTGAGCTGAGATTGTGCCATTCATTGCATTCCAGCCTTGCAACAGAGTAAGATTCCATCTCAAAAAAAAAAAGAAGAGATCAAAGTTTTTAAGTGACCTCCCATGTGGAACGTGATTGAAGTAATTTCTTATTTTTATTTATATAGGATATATAGTTGTTTTTTTTTTGATACAGGGTCTCACTCTATCACCCAGGCTGGAGTGCAGTGGCTCAATTACAGCTTATTGCAGCCACAACCTTCTGGACTCAAGTGATCCTTCCGCCTCAGCCTTCCTAGTAGCTGGGACCACAGGAGCTCACCACCATGCCCAGCTAATTTTTTGTGTGTTTTATAGAGACAGAGTTCTGCCATGTTGCCCAGGCTGATCTTAAACTCCTGGGTGGTAGTCATCAGCCCACCTTGGCCTCCCAAAGTGTTGGGATGACGGGCATGAGCCACTGTACACAGCCTTATTTTAATCATTTTATTATTTTTCTTTTGAGATAGGGTCTCACTTTTTCACCCAGGCTGGAGTGTAATGGCACAATCTTGGCTCACTGCAGCCCCAACCTTCTGTGTTCAAGCGCTCCTCCCACCTCAGCCCCCCAAGTGGTTGAGATTATAGGCATGTGCTACCACACCTGGCTAATTTTTATATATTTTTGTAAAGATAGGGTTTTGCCATGTTGCCAGGCTGGTCTTGAACTCCTGAGCTCAAACGATCCGCCCACCTCAGCCTCCCAACATGCTAGGATTACAGGCATGAGCCACCATGCCTAGGCTGAAGTGACTTCTTAATAAATAGGATGATACGCATGAGACTTGGGTTGATATATCAGTTTCCCATTAGTGGAATGGCTTGAGCCCTACAGATGGCCCTCTTCTGCCACCCCAGAATTCTTTTTTTTTTTTTAAGACAGAGTTTTGCTCTTGTTACCCAGGCTGGAGTGCAATGGTGCGATCTCGGCTCACCGCAACCTCCGCCTCCCAGGTTCAAGCAATTCTCCTGCCTCAGCCTCCTGAGTAGCTGGGATTACAGGCACACACCACCGTGCCCAGCTAATTTTTTGTATTTTTAGTAGAGACGAGGTTTCACATGTTGACCGGGATGGTCTCAATCTCTTGACCTCGTGATCCACCCACCTCGGCCTCCCAAAGTGCTGGGATTGCAGGCGTGAGCCACCACGCCCGGCCCATCCCAGCATTCTTTCAGTTATTTTCTGCCCAGCAGCTCATACCTAGACGTGGACTGACTACAAATGGGGAGACACAGCCTCTGCCATGAACTGATGGGTTCTAGAAAATGGTCTTAAGCCCATTGGTCCCTTGAGTGGCAGAAGTGACATAGTCCAGGCTTCCCTGACACCTTCACGGAGTCAGGAAAAGTCCTGGTGTTTTTTTTCCTAGCCTCCTACTCTTTGTGCCTATGACACAGAGAAGGCAGCTGGCTTTCTCCAAAAGGGAGTAACACTTAGACCTTACATCTTTTCTAATCAGCATTTAATGTGAAACTGACTTTTTTCTAGTAGACTGATTTCGGATACTTTCAATCTAGGATGCTTAGGATCCAACTAATTGTCAGGAATCTTACTTTTTTCCCCCGTTCAATTGATCCGAGTGAAAACTGGTCTTTCATTAATCAGAATGTGTGTGGCAGTTTTCTTTGCATACTGTGTGGCTGTGTTCTTTTTTATATGAGCGTCTGGCCTTGGCTAAGTAGATGTATCTGTAGTATCTGTAGCTCTTCCTCTTAATGAACAGGAAGAATAATTTCCTGTCAAACGCACACTGATTCTTAATTTTGTTTGTTTGCTGTAGATGTGTTCTTTCAACTTTTGCATTGAGTTGGTAGTGGAGAAAAGAGACTTTTATGAGCTTTTTTGTTGTTTTTGGGGACAATGTCTCATTCTGCTGCCCAGACTGGAATGCAGTGGCATGATCATGGCTCACTGCAGCCTTGACCTCCCATGCTCAAGTGATCCTCCCACTTTATTCTCCCCTGTAGCTGGGACTATAGGTGCAAGCCACCATTCTCAGCTAATTTTTCATTTTTTAAAAATTATTTTAGAGAAGGGTTGGGATAGGGGTGATTGGGTTGGTAGGAGTCTAATTTTTCATTTTTTATAGAGATGGGGTCTCACTATGTTGCCCCAGCTGGTCTCAAACTCCTAGGTTCAAGCAATCCGTCTGCTTCAGTCTCCCAAAGTATTAGGACTATAGACATGAGCCAGCGTGCCTGGTAGGGAACTCTCTTTTTTTTTTTGAGACAGGATCTCTTTGCGTTTCCCAGGCTGGAGTGTAGCGGTGCAAACACTGCTCACTGCAGTCTCAACCTGCAGGGCTCAAGTGATCCTCCCACCTCAGCCTGCTGAGTAACTGGGACTATTGGTACATGCCACCATGCCAAGCTAGTTTTTTGTATTTTTAATAGAGACAGGGTTTCACCGGGTTGCTTAGGCTGGTCTGGAACTTCTGAGCTCAAGCAATCCATCCATCTCAGCCTCCCAAAGTGCTGATTATAGGCATGAGCCACTGCTCCTGGCCAGGGACTCTTTAGGTACCAATTTGGAATCATCTGTAGGATATGTTGGGAAATGAAAAATACAGAGCATAGAAGTATATAATGTGCTACAAAGTGTGCAAAAAAAAGAAAGGAGAGAAACATATCTATTTACTTGCACATGTATATAGACCATCTTTCAAAAGCTACAGAAAAACTTGTAATAGTGGCTGTCCCTTGGGAAGGATGGGTGGCGGTAGACAGGACTGAGAGAAAAATTTTCACTTTCGAGCCTTTTGAATTTTCTTTCTTGTGAATATGTTACCTGTTTTAAAAATATAAATGAAATTAAAACAAAATAAACAATAGCAAATGTCGCTGTATCAGGAAACCCTCATGTTTGTCTTTTAGGTGGTCTTAGGATGAGTCCTGTTTTGCCATGTGTTGGACTTATTATTCTTTGTTTTATATATATATTTTTAAAGATACTTTGTCGCCCAGGCTGGAGTGTAGTGGTGTGAACATGGCTCACTTCAGCCTCCACCTCGCAAGCTCAAGTGATTTTCCTGCCTCATCCCCCCAAGTAGCTGGGACTACTGGCATATGCCACCATGCCCAGCTAGTTTTTGTACTTTTTTTTTTTTTTGAGATAGTCTCACTCTGTCACCCAGGCTGGAGTAAAGTGGCACGATCTCAGCTCACTGCAACCTTTACCTCCCAGGTTCAAGCAATTCTTGGGCCTTAGCATCCTCAGTAGTTGGGATTACAGGCCCGTGCCACCACACCTGGCTATTTTTTGTATTTTTAGTAGAGATGGGGTTTCATGTTTAGTAGAGATGGGGTTTCACCAGCCGAGGCTGGTCTTGAACTACTGAGCTCAGGCAATCTGCCCACCTCAGCCTCCCAATGTGCTGAGATTACAGGCGTGAGCCACTGTGCCTGGCTGTTTTTGTATTTCTTTATAGAGACAGGGTTTTGCCATGTTTCTCAGGCTGGTCTTGAACTCCTGAGCTCAAGCAATCCGCTCATGTCAGCCTCCCAGAGTGCTGGGATTACAAATATAAGCCATCGTGCCTGGTAGTATGTTCTTTTTTCTTTAGTAAAAACATTTTTCTTTTCTTTTCTTTTCTTTTTTTTTTTTTTTGAGACAAGGTCTTGCTCTGTTGGCCCAGGCTGGGGTTCAGTGACGTGATATGGTTCACGGAAACTTTGACTTCCCGGGCTTAAGTGATCCTCCCACCTCAGTCTCCTGAGTAGCCTGTACTACAGGTGCATATCACCATGCCTGGTTAATTTAAAAAAATTTTTTTTTGCCGGGCGCGGTGGCTCAAGCCTGTAATCCCAGCACTTTGGGAGGCTGAGGCGGGTGGATCACGAGGTCATGAGATCGAGACCAACCTGGTCAAAATGGTGAAACCCCGTCTCTACTAAAGATACAAAAAATTAGCTGGGCATGGTGTCGTGTGCCTGTAATCCCAGCTACTTGGGAGGCTGAGGCAGGAGAATT
>JAPYYA010002478.1:0-13960 GCA_028533165.1 Leontopithecus rosalia
CCGGCACTCCGAATCGACTTATTGCTTGTCCCTGTGGGGGTGGGACCCGTCGAGCCTGATCACTTGGCTCCCTTCCTCCGAGCCTTTTTGCTTTTTTTTCTTTTTAAGTTGTAGGGTTGACTCTCTCCCAGGTGCCTCAGTCGCTGGCTTAAAGGGCACCGGGATCTGTGTGATTTCCCATGCAGCCACCCGCTGCGCTCGTTCACAATTCACCTCCCAGAAATCTCCTGGTCTAGTTCACTGTCCAAAACCCGTTCAGTCAGATGAACATAGCAATCTGCCCTCCCAAGTCTCAAATTGTTGGTTTAACAGGGCACCCAGACCCATGTGTTTTGTGCGCTGGGCCGCTGCGGCGGTGCTGGCTGCCTGGCCGTGCCAGCGGAGAGCGCTGTGCTTGAGTTCTGAGTGCCTTTTACACCTGGGCTTTTTCCCCGCTCTGTGGGCTATAAGGATCCTTCTGAAAATGCGGTGTTTGCTTACTCTCTGCGTCTTGACTGAGAGCTGCAGTGGTGAGTTGCTTCTAGAGCGCCATCTTCCTCCCCATCAGTATCTATATTTGTTAGAAGCATCTTTATGAGAACCAATATTATGCATCGATCCAGCTCAGTAGAAAGGTGTTCCTAATGAGTCAATAATACCCATCACTTAATTACTATTTCCACCATTGTTCTGCACGTTGGCAAGGAGTCCACAGTACTTTTAGCACCACAGGTTTAGGGCTTCACTTCATGTTCCATGGGCTGGGGAGCAGCTGCCCTTGGAGTATGAAGCTCCATTTTTGTTGTTGTTGTTGTTTGAGACAGTCTTGCCCTGTCACAAGGCACCAGGCTGGAGTGCAGTGGTGCAATCTCGGCTTACTGCAATCTCTGCCTCCTGGGTTCAAGCAATTTTCCTGCCTCAGCCTCCCAAGTAGCTGGGAGGTGCATGCCACCATGCCCAGCTAATATTTGCATTTTTTAAAGTAGAGACGGGTTGTTGGCCAGGATGGTCTCGATCTCTTGACCTCATGATCTGCCCACCTTGGCCTTCCAAAGTGCTGGAATTACAGGCGTGAGCCACCGCACCTGGCTGAAGCTCCTTTTTTAAGCAAAGAGTTACAATAGGAAGAGAGAAGGTCTCACATGGACTGAGCCTGTTTCTGGACAAACGCTGCACTTTGTGTCCATCTCCTTGTGACCTGACATTGCCACTCCTTTATTTTTTATTATAAAATGTTCTCTGGTGCCAGTTCTGGAAGATCAGAAAAGACTGAAACAAAAAGAAGCTGGCAAGTCCAAGGGCTAGCAGGATGGCTAGAACCTGAGGATACTGGGCAATTACAGATCCTGATCAGTTTCATAGCAAGGAGTGTGCAGCACCATTGGATGCTGATGGGCTGAAATGAAAAGAAGATAGGCATCAAGCAGGTTACAGAAACAGGAAAAGCTGGAAAGCTGTGCATACAGAGTTGGCACTCAAGACTCAGCTGGGAACTTGGCCACTGGTCAGGAATCAGTGTGCAGACATCCAAGTTGAATAAAAGTGCATAGGCAAGGGTAGGGCAAATGCATGTAGATGGGCACAGCTGAGACCCAGGTGTCCATGAGCAGGGAGACACAAAAAGAGGGAGGGAGCAACTGAACTCCAAAAGACACATTTACTGTGTTGGTCAATATCTCACTTACGGGAATGAGGTTGAGAAAACATATAATACACGACCAATCTAAAATGCGACAGCAAATGTGATGTGATTCACAAAGCACAGTCATGGAATAAATACTTTTGCCTAAGTAGGGATTGGCCCAGTGAGACGAGTTAGGAAAGATTTTAGGACTCATATCCTGGACCTAGAATAATATGAAAGTAGAAGGGATAGATGAGGGCAAGGTAGACTGGGCAAAAGGGACAGCGTAAGCCAAGGAATTGAGAGCTAACCATTCACAGGATGGATCAGGAGTCACAAAGCCTTATAGAGGATTTTTCATGTGCCAAACATTGTGCTAAGAACCCTACAAACTTGATCATTATTTTACAACTAGCACAAAAGTGTCAGCCAGCCATTATATAATTTTATTCAAATTAAAGACACATAGACTTAGCTGTGTCTCTACACAGAGGTTAAGCATCTTGACTAAGGTTCACGTAGCTAGTAAACAGAAGAACCTAAGTGTCAACCCACATACAGGTGATGCCAATGCTCAGCCTCTTAGCTGCTGTGCAGTTCTGATTTTCTGAGTGTCTCATGTATTGGGTTAACAAAAGAAGAGAAGGAAAGGAGAGACGTGATCAAGGTTTGCAAAGAGTTCTGGATGCCATTACCAAGTTTAAACCTTTAGATCATGATTTGTCATGGTGTTTCTACAGGCCACCTGCATCAGAGCAAAAATAAATTTTGAATGAATAAATCTGCAACAAAGAATAAATATTAAACATATCTCAGTATGTTTTAGGAATTTGCAAACTATGGCCCACGGTCCACATCCAAGCCATCATCTGCTTTTGTATGGCCCATGACCTGAGAATAATTTTTACATTTTTACATGGTTGAGCAAAAACCAGAAGAAGTATATTTTGTGTTATATAAAAATTATGTAAAATTTAAAATTCAGTGTACCTAAATACAGTTTCATTGGAACACAGCCATACCCATTTGCTTATATATTGGCTGTGGCTGCTTTTGCACTATAACAGCAAACAGTTTCATCAGAGACTGTGTAGCCAGAAAGCTTAAAATATTTACTATAAGCCCTTGACGGAAAGGATTTCTTTGATCCTGCACATTTATTAAAAATAAGTATAGTTGTTCATCTATAAGCAGTGAAAAATCATGCATTGATTTTTCAAATCATGCTGGTATTGGCTCTTAGTGTCTTTTCTTTATTCAGATGTAGCTTTGAGCAGCACTCTTCAAACTTTGCACAACTATCACTGAAGATTCTGGTAAAATGCATATTTGAATTTCACAGGTTTGGGACGAGGACTGAGACTGTGCGTTTCTAATGAGCTCCAGATGACGCCAATGCTACTGGCCCACAGACCACACTTTGAGTAGTGACGGCTTAGCAGATCTTCTATTCCCTCTTGTTCTGGTGTCATTTAGACTGCTCAGGGATTGAGATACTACTTTGGTTGGATGCACTCTGCTCTTCTCTCTGCAACAAGTTCTCAAAGATGACTGAGGTTCAAAGGGAATTCTCCAACATCTTCACAAGGCACTAGCAATGGAAACTTGTAAATACAGTGAAGTGATTCTAAGTAAGGTCAGGCATGTAGAAAAGGTAAAGCAGAATGGAACAATCCAGGAAACTAGTTCAAGCATTTTATTTTTATTTTTTATTTTTATTTTTATTGCATTTTAGGTTTTGGGGTACATGTGCAGAACATGCAAGATAGTTGCATAAAATATTATGCAGCATTCAAGCATTTTAAATTACCACCAATTATTCTGATCTAGCCTAATGTAAAGTTTTGAAAAAATTCTCATAGCAATTCTATAGAATTCATCTCAGTTGAATAACACAGCTGCAGATTTGGAAACAGACCCCAAGAGAGGGAAGAGATGCCTTGAAAGTTCTTGATAAGATAAAGAATAAATTGATAATAGGCTGTCTTTTAAATGTATCTCATACTCAGGCAATAGTATTTCAGTGTGACAAGGGAGAGCGAGTACTTAAGCTCAGGTGAAATAAATGCAGTGAAATGTGGAAGAAGCTGACCTGTTTCCATCTTAACACATGCTTCCTTAAAGAATACCTTTGGGCTCAAGAGAGTCTTAGTCATAGAATCAAATGCCTCTCAGATTCATAAATAATCCCTTGCATTTTCAGTTTGGGAAAATATTAAGGGTTGTCTGTTTTTTCCTTACATTGAGCTGACTAAAAACTGGCCCAGAACATTATGAACACATGTTACAATAACTCCTCTCTGCTGGTGCACAGATAAAAATGATTTGTTGCTCTCCTCTATGCAGCTCTTTCTACCTCACACTCCCTCCAAAGTGTACAAAACCTGCCTTGCTTCCTTCATCTTCTCTCTCAGCTTCCCTTCACAGTTTCTCCCAACGTCTATGCATTCTTGCAATTACAGGTTCTCAATTACACACACTTGCTACTTGCTTGAGGGAGAGAAAGTATACTTCCTCTCAGCAGCTGCTCAAGCCAGATGTTGCACTGACAGGCTGCGATTGGCTGGCAGATGAAAGAGAATGGCTCTTCATGGATAGATAAGAGGAGAGATGTAAGCAAACTTGTTTCAGCACTGAATCAGCAGGTCCTCGATAACCTGATTGAAAATGTCCTTCAAACTTAAACTGGAAAACAGGGAGGATATTGTCACAAGATCATTCAGCTGAGTACTGACTGCTCCCTCCCTGGCTAAAATAGCAAGAAGATTCATTTGGGGAGAACATAACAGTATTCAAGATGAGCTGGGATTCGTTTAAGCTGCATCTGCATTGGCAAGCAATAATTGTAGGGATGCAGAAGTTTGTTTATTTTAACAGCTAAATGTTTGTGTCTCAAAAACCAATGAAACTTTTCTGTAATCACTTTGGAAATGTGCTTGAACCATTTCATCTGCCCAAATCTTTCCACTGTGTTTCTCAGGCAATGACAATAGACTGAGTTGACAATTGGGGCAGAGTTAAGTAATCATCAACTTTTCCCCCTGCCCTTTGGAGCAAGCCTGAAACTGAAAGAGAAATAAAAATACAATTTTAAGCCCCCAGTGGACTTAATGGACATCCTCTTGGTCAAGAGGAACTGCAGAGAAACCTCAGATGTTGACTTCCTGGCCATGATGGGATGAGAGGTCAGACAAGCCTCATTATCCTTCCTCTCTCACTGCCACTAGGCTTTCTTTCCTAGGGGTTAAACAAACCAGCCCTTTGGAAAGACTGGCTCCACACTGATATCAACCAAATCCCTGACACCAACCACCTTAAACTGCCCCTCCCTTTTGCAGTTTCAGCCCAACCACCAAGTAGCATGCCTTCCTGATAAGAGCCCATCAACCATGGAGTGGTTCTGGTCAGTCTTATCTGTAGGTCAGAGAATGCACAGTGAGGGTTCTCATGTTCTCTGCTTCACTGTTTTATGTCAGCAGACTGAAAACTCCACCATCAGATCACACCAATGCCACCATGTTTTGAACTTGGGCCCCATGGAGAGGCATGCAGCTCAACTGAGCATGGGTATGCTTCTCCTTTTATACATATTCATGACTCCTCCTCTAACTTATAAATATGTATATTCAGCCACTCCTCTCAGCATAAATATCTGTACCCTTGCCTCTCCCTTGAAGTGTCTGTTTCTGGCTTCTGGCTG
The DNA here is from genome assembly GCA_028533165.1 of Leontopithecus rosalia. Taxonomy (NCBI): domain Eukaryota; kingdom Metazoa; phylum Chordata; class Mammalia; order Primates; family Cebidae; genus Leontopithecus; species Leontopithecus rosalia. The sequence continues at coordinate 5,304 of JAPYYA010002478.1, forward strand.
GAGGCTATGCTTCCCAGCCTGTCAGAATGGCCACCCTGCAGATTGTAATGCTTTATGAGAAATACAGCTCTCCTTTCCAAATTTATGAACCTTGTCATCCTTCAATTGACATGATGAGACATACTTTGCTTAGCTGCTGAAGCATTTGTTGAAATAATTAAGACCATGTAAAGCAAAATAATTGGAAAAAAAAATCTGATCTATGTTGACTGTATACAGACCCAGTCTGGACATCTGGTGGCAAACACATGCCCATAAGACACAAAGTAGGCAAAATATGCCAAGGTTACATGTAGAACTGCATTTCATTTGTTTCCTCTTCTTATGTTATGCAGGTGAGATAAATTCAAGTAGACTGCCTTCACACTGCTTCTTAATATAAAATATGAAGGGTCCAGCCCGGGTTTCAGTGCAGTTTGTTTTCATTACAAATATCAAGTCACCAGATGACATAGGAGGAGAAAAAAACCATCTCATTCAGAATAGACTATGGGAAATCATTACTTTTTTAATCCAGTGTAGAGTTGATCCTTGCAAAAGATTAGACATTTGTGGCACACTGGACTGGCACCTGCAGCTACACTCTTGGAGATAAACCATGGCAAAGATCGTCCATCTCCATGCTCTGGGCATGAATCAATAATAATAATTAATAGCCATTTGTGCTCTCTAGCTCCCTTCAACTGGAACCTCAGAATATTTTACTAACACAAATTCATTAAGCCTCAAACCACAGCTGGGCATTCAGGAAGTAGCTGAAGGCCAGCCTTGTTATTATTTTATATTCATATTGCATCTTTCCTCCAAGGAGCTCAAAAGGATTATAAATGTATTACCAAAGTAGGTTAACTCATCACAGTTATGAGCCAGGAACACATTGCTTCTGTCTCCTTAGCACTGGAGTTCCTAAGCTGTGAACGATGAGTAAGGCTTGGCACAACACAGCAGATTATTGGACTGATCCCTGGCAGCATCTGTACATTACTTTTTCTATTCAGTGTTTAACCTCTCTAAAAGCAAACATGGCTTTCCCTCTGTCATTCCACTTCTCGGCTACATTAAATGAGTCGTTCAAGTAAAACACAACCGCTTCCACTTCAGTCAAGTCTTGAGTCAGAAAACATCCATCAGAGATGCTAGATGGGCATATCAGAAGGGTGAATAATAAACCAGGTGACTGCTGAAGTTCCGTCTAGTCCTAAGATGATGATTTGGCACAATCTGAAGAAAATAAAGTACAAAACAGGTAACTCTGAGTTACTTGACTTTTTTTTTCTCCTGACATTTAAGGATGGTGATTATTTTCAGTGAGCAGGATTTATAGGTCAAGTGGGAGGTAGTGCAACAAAAGAGAAAGAAGAAGAAGGAATAAAATATTTCCCATGAAATGAAACTTGACATACGGGTTCTGAATTAATAATCAATGGTGTAGGAAAAGATTGCCAACAATGCAAGAGTTCACGGCACTGTTCTTAAGATTGGAAAACTGGAAGCAAGTAAACTTCCAAAAACAGCATAGTCATGCCATAAACATAAGCACAATTTGGAAAATTATTAATATGCATTTATTGTGTATGTCAACCCAGGCTCAACGTGCTTTAGGGTTCAGAAATAGATGCTATAAGAATAATAAAAGAACCCAGAAAGTCCTGCTCCCAGAAGGTCACATCTTCAATACAATAGTAAGAGCATGGGATCTGGAAGCAACTGATTTAAATTTAATCCCAGCCCTTTATATGATCTAGAACAAGGCATGACCTTAATAGACTCTGACTTCCTTTTTCATAAACTATGTCTAAAAATACCTACCTAAATTGTTCAAGGAAAGGTTAGAAAAGGATCTAGCACATAATAGGTACTCAATAAATGATGATTATCAGTATTGTCATGAAACCCTCAAGAAATCCTCTAAACATGCCAAAGCACTAAGACAGAAAAATGACTTTTTTCTTTGCTCACTCTGTCCTTCAACTCTTATGCTCAAGTTTCATTTCATGGGAAAGATTTTACTCCTTCTTCTTCTTTCTGTTTTGTTCTGCTACCTCCCTCTTGACTGATAAATCCTACCCACTGAAAATAGTTCCTAGCCTTAAATGTCAGGAGAAAAGAAAAAAGTCAATAATACTCAAGTAGTATTTTGCTATTGGAATAAGCTTCCAAGTTATTAGCATGATGATCAAAGCCCTTCACATACTTCCTAGCCTTCAACCAGACTAGAATGCTCACCATTCCCTAAATATTCTTAGCCTTTCTGATCTTTTATGATTTATTCATGCTGTTCCTATGGCCATATAATCTCCACCTCTTAAAATCCTGCCTAGCCTCAGAGGCCAATCTCTTTGCCATACCTTGGCAAGAGAACGTGATCTTATTTTTCCTTCTACTTGAGTTTGTATGGCAGTATATATTACATTCTTCATTCTCATATATATGTGTATTTATTTATAGGCATTTATAAGTTTTATTCCTCTGTAACAGTGTACTTTTTAAAGAATGACATCACATTCATCTTTGCATAGTACTAGATTCAAATAAACTCCTATGCTTATGATCAACGTTCCATGAATGTTTATAAAATAGAATTTAACTGACTCATTTCTGATACAAGTTCTCTTGATAAGACTTTTCACCACTAATTTCCATTAGCATGACAAAAATAACCACAAACCTGAACTCTGACATAAGCACTTATAGAAAAAAAAATTAACTTTGAATGTTGGCAAAACATTATTTTAAATTGTGAACATTTAATGTATACAATATGATGTTACAGGATACACATAGATAGTAAAAAAGAAGGTTATTATATTGAAGCAAATTAATATATTTATCACCTCACATAGTTACTCATTTTTTGTGTGTGGCAAGAGCAGCCAAAATCTACTCATTTAATATAAATTCCAAATGGTGCAACTTTCTTACTTGAGTCCAGCAATGCATATTCGTTCTTAGGAAACTCAGACCAGTCATCTAGATAGGGGTATTCCAGCCCACTTGGTGTGGAAGTTCAAGTCAGGACAATTCTCCAAAGGGAAATTTGATACAACTTATCAAAAGCAAGAAAAATGTCCAGAGGCTCAACCCAGCAGCCACTCTATCATGGGAATTAATACTGTGTTAATAATCAAGGGACAGGAAAACATTGTCAACAGTGCAGAACTAGAAGCACCTAGAATTCCAGAAACAGCATAGTAATGCCATAAACATAAGCACCACAATTTGGAAAATTATTAAGATCAGTGAATTGTTTGCTCTACCTATGATAAAATGCCTTTATATAGTCATTGAAATACTATATACAGTCTCAGAATAGTGTTGATATAAAGAAAATACATACATTGCCAAGCAAAAGAAGATGGTGTGGTAGGAGCAAATCAGGATTGCAGCTCTCAGTGAAGACGCAGAGGGTGAGTGCAATCCACATTTCCAGACGGATCTTTGTTGCCCACAGAACGGGGAAATTCCCAGGTGTTGGAGAGACACAGGATGCCAGCACAGCTGTTTCAGCTCATGCAGCTGTTTCAGCTGGCGCCGCAGTGCAGTGGCACTCAGCACAAAACGCACTGGTCTGGGTGCCCTGTTGAACCAGCAATCTGAGATTTGGGAGGGCAGATTAGCATATCCATCTGACTAAACGGGACTTGGACAGTGAGCCAGACCAGGAGATTCCCAGGAAAAGATGTTTGAGCTGGCGCAGTGGGTCGCTGCAAGGGAAATCACACAGATCCTGGTGCCCTTTCAGCAGGCAACTGAAACACCTGGGAGAGAGTTAACCATTCAACTAAAAAAAAAAGAAAGAGAGAGAGCTCTGAGGCAGGGAGCCAGGTGATCAGGCTCGGCGGGTCCCACCCCAAAAGAAACAAACAAAATGGCGATTCGAAACACTTGGGGCTGAGAGTTTCACTGTGAGCACAGCTGAATCCAGGACACTGCAGCTCGGTGGGGGAGGGGTGCGGCCATTACCGAGGCATTCTGCCCCTACCGAGGTACATTCCCATTGCTGACACAGCCTTCCGTTGCCAAGGCAACCCATCATAACAGAGAGACTCTGCCAACAGGGAGGAGCCCACGACAGCAGGGCAGAGCCCATGGCAGCAGGACAGAGCCCACAGTAACAGGGCGGACCCCATGGCAGCAAGGCGGAGGCTTGGCAGGCAAATAGTGACTAGACTGCCTCCTAGCTGCACAGGACAGTGCAACAGATACTCATAAAGCCCTAACTCCCCAAGACACAGCATTTGAGGATAAAAAGGGTTTTATGAGTTCTGCTGCAGCAGACTTAAATGTACCTGCCTAAGAGCCCAGAATGATCAATGGAGCTCACAGCTCAGCACCTGAGCTCCTATAAAGTACAGACTGCCTCCTCAAGCAGCTCTCTGACCCCTGTAAATCCAAAGAGTCACATCAAAAAGGACTGATCAGACTGACATTTGGTGGGCATCATTCTTGGACAAAGATAGCAGCAGAAGAAAATGGTAGCATCCCTCACTGTTCCACAGCTGCTACAGGTGCAACCCAGAGAAGCAGGGCCTAGAGTGGACCTCAGCAGTCATTCAGCAGAGGGGCCAGACTGTTAGAAGAAAAACTAAGTAACAGAAATACTTCATCATCAACAATCTGGGCACCCACTCAGAGACCCAATCGAAAAGTCAGCAACTACTCAGATGACAGGTGGATAAACCCACAAAGATAGGAAGAAACCAGCACAAAAAGGAGAAAAACATCTGAAACCAGAACACCTTGCCTCCTACAAAGGACCAAAAACTCCTCACCAGCAAGAGAACAAAGCTGGACGGAGAATGAGTGTGATGAAATGACAGAATCAGACTTCAGAAGGTGGGTAATGAGAAACTTCTGTGAGCTAAAAGAACATTTTCTAAATCAATGCAAAGAAACTAAGAACCTTAAAAAAGATTTGAGGAAATGATAACAAGAATGGACAATTTAGAGAGGAATATGAGTAAATTGAAGGAGCTGAAAAACAAAACACAAGAATTTCACGAAGCATGAAGAAGTCTCAACAGCTGAATTGACCAAGCAGAAGAAAGAATATCAGAAGTCGAAGATCAGCTCAATGAAATAAAATGAGAAACCATGATTAGAGAAAAAAGCACAAAAAGGAATGAACAGTCTCCAAAAAAATGTGAGACTATGTGAAGAGACCTAATCTACATTTGATAGGTGTACCAGAATGTGACAAAGAGAATGAATCCAAGCTGGAAAGTACTCTTCAGGATATTATTCAGGAAAATTTTCCCAACCTAGCAAGGCAGGCCAACACCCAAGTCCAGGAAAGATAGAGAACACCTCAAAGATATTCTGCAAGAAGAGCAACCCCAAGGCACATAATCGTCAGATTCACCAGGGTTGAAATGAAGGAGAAAATACCAAGGGCAGCCAGAGAGAAAGGTCAGGTGACCCGCAAAAGGAAGCCCATCAGACTCACAGCAAATCTTTCGGCAGAAACGCTACAAGCCAGAAGAGAGTGGGGGCCAATATTCAACATCCTTAAGGAAAAGAATTTTCAACCCAGAATTTTGTATCCAGCCAAACTGAGCTGAAGGAAAAATAAAATCCTTTGCAAACAAGCAAGTACTCAGAGATTCTGTCACCACCAGGCCTGCTTTACAAGAGCTCTTGAAAGAGGCACTACACATAGAAAGGAACAACCAGTACCAGCCATTCCAAAAACATACCAAATGCTAAAGAGCATCAACAAAATAAAGAATCTGCATCAATTAATGGGAAAAACAGCCAGCTAGCATCAGAATGGCAGTATCAAACTCACACATAACAATATTAACCCTAAATGTAAATGGGCTAAATGCACCAATCAAAAGACACAGACTGGCAAATTGGTTAAAAAAACAAAACTCATCGGTGTGCTGTATCCAGGAAACCCATCTCACATGCAAGGATACACAAAGGCTCAAAATGAAGGGATGGAGGAAGATTTACAAAGCAAATGGAGAGCAAAAAACAGCAGGAGTTGCAATTCTTATCTCTGATAAAATAGACTTTACAGCAACAAAGATCAAAAGAGACAATAGCAAAGACCTGGAATCAACCCAAATGCCCATCGATGATAGAATGGACTGGGAAAATGTGGCACATATACACCATAGAATATTATGCAGCAATCAAAAATGATGAGTTCGTGTCCTTTGTAGGGACATGGATGAATCTGGAGAACATCATTCTCAGCAAATTGAGTCAAGAACAGAAAAGGAAACACCACATATACTCACTCATAGGCGGGTGAAGAACAATGAGAACAAATGGACACAGGGATGGGAGTACCACAAACTGAGGTCTATTGGGGGAAATAGGGGAGGAACAGCGGGGGGTGGGAGCGAGGGAGGGATGGCATGGGGAGAAATGCCAAATATGGGAGAAGGGGCAGAAGGCAGCAAAACACACTGCCACATGTGTACATATGCAACTATCTTGCATGTTCTGCACATGTACCCCAAAACCTAAAATGCAATAAAAAATAAAAAAACATAATAATAAAAACATATACACTTTAAAAAAAGATCAAAAGAGACAAAGAAGGTCATTACATAATCGTAAAAGGGTTGATACAACAAGTAGAGCTAACTATCCTAAATATATGTGGACCCAATACAGGAGAATCCAGATATATAAGGCAAGTTCTTAATGACTTACAAAAAGACTTAGACTCCCACACAATAATAGTGGGAGACTTTAACACCCCACTGTCAATATTAGAAAGATCAACCAGATAGAAAATCAACAAGGAGAAGGAAGGAGGAAGATGGCGCTCTAGAAGCAACTCATGATTGCAGCTCTCAGTCAAGATGCAGAGGGTGAGTTCACACTGCATTTCCAGACAGATCTTTATAACCCACAGAGTGGGGAAAAGCCCAGGTGTAAGAGGCACGCAGGACGCAAGTGCAGTGCTCTCCGCTGGCGCAGCCAGGCAGATGCGCCGCAGCACAGCGGCATGGCACACGAAACACACGGGTCTGGGCGCCCTGTTAAACTGGCAATTTGAGACTTCGGAGGGCAGATTGCCATGTTCATCTGATTGAACGGGTTTTGGATGGTGAACCAGACCAGGAGATTTCTGGGAGGTGAATTGTGAACAAGTGCAGCGGATGGCTGCACGGGAAATCACACAGATCCCAGGGCCCTTTTGGCCAGCGGCTCAGGCACCTGGGAGAGAGTGAACCCAACAACTTAAAAAAAAAAAAAAGCAAAAACGCTTGGAGGCAGGGAGCCAAGTGATCAGGCTCGACAGGTCCCACTCCCACAGGGACAAGCAATACGGCAATTTGGAGTGCGGGGGTTGAGAGTTCCACTTCGGGAAGAGCTGAACCCATGACTGTGCAGCTCGGTGAAGGAGGCGCGTCTGCCATTGCTGAGAGCTTTGGCCCCTATTGAGGTACCCGCCCATTGCTGATGCAGTCAGCCATTGCCGAGGCAACCTGAAATAACAGAGAGACTCTGCCAACAGGGCAGAGACCACATCAGCAGGGCAGAGCCTACATCAGTAGGGCGGAGCCCAAAACAGCAGGACAGAGCCCACAGCAAAAGGGCAAACCTCACGCCAGGAGGGCGGAACCTCGGCAGCCAAATAGTGACTAGACTGCCTCCTAGCTGGGCAGGACAGCCCAACAGATACTCACAAATAAAACCCTAACTCCCCGAGACAGATCATCTGAGGAAAAAAACCGGTTTCATGAGTTCTGCCACAACAGACTTAAACATACTTGCCCAGCAACACTGAATGAACAACAGAGCTCACAGAACAGCACTTGAGCTCCTATAAAGTACAGATCGTCTCCTCAAGCAGCTCCCTGACCCCAGTATACCCAAAGAATCACCTCAAAAAGGACTGATCAGACTGACATTTGGCGGGCATCATTCTGGGACAAAGACATAAAAAGAAACTGGTAGCATCCCTCACAGTTCCCCAGCTGCTACAGGTGTACCACAGGCAAGCAGGGCCCGGAGTGCACCTCAGCAGTCTTACAGCAGAGGGGCTAGACTGTTAGAAGAAAAACTAGGATACAGAAATACTTCATCATCAACAATCTGGGCTTCTACTCAGAGACCCAATCAAAAAATCAGCAACTACACAGACGACAGATGGAAAAATCCACAGAGATGGGAAGAAACCAGCGCAAAAAGAAGGAAAACACCTGAAACCAGAACACCTCACCGCCCACAAAAGACCAAAACTCCTCACCAGCAAGGGAACAAAGCTGGACGGAGAATGAGAGTGATGAAATGACGGAATCAGACTTTAGAAGGTGGGTAATGTGAAATGTCTGTGAGCTAAAAGAACATGTCCTAAATCAATGCAAAGAAACTAAGAACCTTGAAAAAAGATTTGGGGAAATGATAACAAGAATGGACAACTTAGAGAGGAATATGAATGAATTGAAGGAACTGAAAAACAAAACATGATAACTTCGTGAAGCATGCACAAGTTTCAACAGCCGAATTGACCAAGCAGAAGAAAAAATATCAGAAGTCGAAGATCAACTCAATGAAATAAAATGAGAAGGCAAGATTAGAAAAAAAAGCGAAAAAAGCAATCTCCAAGAGATTAGAGAAAAAAGCAAAAAAACAGTCTCCAAGAACTGTGGGACTATGTGAAGAGACCTAATCTACGTTTGATAGGTGTA
>JAPYYA010002479.1:0-13958 GCA_028533165.1 Leontopithecus rosalia
TATAGTTTGAAGTCTGGTAGTGTGATGCCTCCCGCTGTGTTCTTTTTGCTTAGAATTGACTTGGGTATGCGGGCTCTCTTTTGGTTCCATATGAAGTTCAAGGTGGTTTTTTCCAGTTCTGTGAAGAAAGTCAATGGTAGCTTGATGGGGATAGCATTGAGTCTGTAAATTACTTTGGACAGTATAGCCATTTTCACGATGTTGATTCTCCTAACCATGAACATGGAATGTTTCTCCATCTGTTTGTGTCCTCTCTTATTTTGTTGAGCAGTGGTTTGTAGTTTTCCTTGAAGAGGTCCCTTACGTTCCTTGTAAGTTGTATTCCTAGGTATTTTATTCTCTTTGTAGCAATTGTGAATGGCAGTTCGTTCTTGATTTGGCTCTCTTTCAAGAGATTTGGCTCTCTTTCTTGATTTGGCATTCTTGATTTGGCTCTCTTTCTTGGGTTTTGGCTTTTTATTCAATTTGCCAGTCTGTGTCTTTTGATTGGGGCAGTTAGCCCATTTATATTTAGGGTTAATATTGTTATGTGTGAATTTGATACTGCCGTTTTCATGCTAGCTGGCTGTTTTGTCCGTTAGTTGATGCAGATTCTTCATTTTGTTGATGGTCTTTAGCATTTGGTATGTTTTTGGAATGGCTGGTACTGGTTGTTCCTTTCCATGTGTAGTGCTTCTTTCAGGAGCTCTTGTAAAGCAGGCCTGGTGGTGACAAAATCTCTGAGTACTTGCTTGTTTGGAAAGGATTTTACTATTCCTTAGCTTATGAATCTCAGTTTAGCTGGATATGAAATTCTGGGTTGAAAGTTCTTTTCTTTAAGGATGTTGAATATTGGCCCCCACTCTCTTCTGGCTTGTAGGGTTTCTGCCGAGAGATCTGCTGTGAGTCTGATGGGCTTCCCTTTGTGGGTTACCCGACCTTTCTCTCTGGCTGCCATTAGTATTTTCTCCTTCATTTCAACCCTGGTGAATCTGACGATTATGTTCCTTGGGGTTGCTCTACTTGCAGAGTATCTTTGTGGTGTTCTCTGTATTTCCTGGATTTGGGTGTAGGCCTGCCTTGCTAGGTTGGGGAAATTTTCCTGGATAATATCCCGAAGAGAATTTTCCAGCTTGGATTCATTCTCTTCGTCACATTATGGTACACCTATCAAATGTACGTTAGGTCTCTTCACATAGTCCCACATTTCTCGGACACTTTGTTCATTCCTTTTTCACTTTTTTCTCTAATCTTGGTTTCTCATTTTATTTCATTGAGTTGTTCTTCGACTTCTGATATTCTTTCTTCTGCTTGGTCAATTCAGCTGTTGAAACTTATGCATGCTTTGCGAAATTCTCGTGTTGTGTTTTTCAGCTCCTTCAATTCATTCATATTCCTCTCTAAGTTGTCCATTCTTGTTGTCATTTCCTCTTATCTTTTTTCAAATATTTTTTCAAGGTTCTTCGTTTCTTTGCATTGATTTAGAACATGTTCTTTTAGCTCATGGAAGTTTGTCATTACCCACCTTCTGAAGTCTGATTCCATCATTTCATCACACTCATTCTCCGTCCAGCTTTGTTCCTTGCTCGTGAGGAGTTTTGGTCCTTTGTAGGAGGCGAGGTGTTTTGGTTTCGGGTGTTTTCTTCCTTTTTGTGCTGGTTTATTCCTATCTTTGTGGATTTATCCACCTATCGTCTGAGTAGTTACTGACTTTTTGATTGGGTCTCTGAGTGGATGCCCAGATTGTTGATGATGAAGCATTTCTGTTTCTTAGTTTTCCTTCTAACTGTCTAGCCTCTCTGCCGTATGACTGCTGAGGTCCACTCCAGGCTCTGCTTGTCTGGGATACACCTGTAGCTGCTGCGGAACAGTGAGGTATGCTACCAGTTTCTTCTTCTGCTATCTTTGTCCCAGAATGATGCCCACTAAATGTCAGCCTGATCAGTCTTTTTGAGGTGACTCTTTGGATATACAGGGGTCAGGGAACTGCTTGAGGAGATGGTCTGTACTTTCTAGGAGCTCAAGTGGTGAGCTGTGGGCTCCGTTGTTCATTCAGGGCTGTTAAGCAGGTACATTTAAGTCTGCTGCAGCAGAACTTATAAAACCCCTTTTTTTGCTCAGATGCTGTCTCGGGGAGTTAGGGCTTTATTTATGAGTATCCATTGCACTGACCTGCCCAGCTAGGAGGCAGTCTAGTCACTATTTGCCTGCCGAGGCTCCGCCCTGCTGCCAGGGGCCCACCCTGTTGCCGTGGGCTCCGTCCTGTTGCTGTGGGCCCTGCCCTCCTGCCCTGGGCTCTGCCCTGCTGTCATGGGCTCCACCTTGTTGCCGTGGGCTCCGCCCTGCTGCTGAGTGTAATTCCCTGTAGTCCTATTTATATGGGTATGGTTAAAACTGCTGTGGTGATGGTGGCCCACCTCTGTGTTGGCAGAGTCTGTTATGGTGGGTTACCTCGGCAATGGCAGGCTGCATCAGCAATGGGAGTGTACCTCAGTAGGGGCGGAATGCCTCGGTAATGGAGGATGCCCCTACCCCACCGAGCTGCACTGCCCTGGGTTCAGCGGTGCCTGCAGTGAAACTCTCAAACCCAAGCATTTCAAATCTCCATTTTGTTTGTCCCTGTGGAGGTGGGACCTGCCAAGCCTGATCACCTGGCTCCCTGCCTCAGAGCCCTTTTTTTTTTAGTTGAACGGTTGACTCCCATGTGTTTCAGTCACCTGCTGATAGGGCACCGGGATCTGTGTGATTTCCTGTGCAGTGACCCACTGTGCTGGCTCAAACGTCACTTCCCGGGAATCTCCTGGTTTGGTTCACTGTCCATTTCCTGTTTAATCAGATGGATATGCTAATCTGCCCTCCCAAATCTCAGAATTGCTGGTTTAACAGGGCACCCAGACCAGTGCGTTTTGTGCGGAGTGCTGCTGCGCTGTGGCACTGGCCAAAACAGCCACACCAGCCGAAACAGCTGCACTGGCATCCCATGTTTCTCCTACTCCTGGGAATTTCCCATTCTGTGGGCAACAAAGATCCATCTGGAAATGCAGCTTGCACTCACCCTCTGCACCTTCACTGAGAGCTGCAATCCTGAGTTGCTCCTACCGCCCCATCTTTTTTTCCTCCCTCGCTAGGCAGTTTCAACCCCACATTGTAAGCAAAGCTGCTGGGAATGCTGAACTGGGTGGAGCCCAAGACAGATCAGCAGTCACAGGCACTGTCTCACTAGATGTCCTCACTGGGTGAAGCATCTCTGAAAAAAGGCAGCAGCCCATTAGGTACTTATAAATAAAGCCCCCACCTTCCTGGGACAGAACACCTGGGAAAAGGGGCGGTAGTGGGTACAGCTTCAGAAGACCTAAATGTCATTGCCTGGCAGCTCTGAAAAGAGCAACAGATTTCCCAACACAGAGTTCAAGCTCTGATAAGAGACAAACTGGCTCCTCAAGTGGCTCCCTGACTCTTATGTAACCTGACTCGGAGATACCTCCTAGTAGGGGCCAACAGACACCTCATACAGGAGAGCTCTCTGGCTGGCATCTGGTGGGCACCCCTCTGGGACAGAGCTACCAGAGGAAGGAACAGGTAGCAATCTTTGCTGTTCTCCAGCCCCTGCTGGTGATTCCTAGGCAAGCATGCTCTCGAATGGAGCTCCAGCAAACTCCAGCAGACCTGCAGCAGAGGGGCCAGATCTGACTGTTAGAAGGAAAACTAAAGGCTGGGTGCGGTGGCTCACACCTGTAATCCCATCACTTTGGGAGGCCAAGGTGGATGGATCACAAGGTCAAGAGTTCGAGGTGAGCCTGACCAACATGAAGAAACCCCATCTCTACTAAAAATACAAAAAATTAGCCAGGCATGGTGGCACATGCCAGTAATCCCAGCTACTTGGGAGGCTGAGGCAGGAGAATTGCTTGAACCTGGAAGCAGAGGTTGCAGTGAGCTGAGGTCATGCCATTGCACTCCACCTTGGGCAAGAGCAAAACTCCATCTCAAAAAAAAAAACAAAGGAAAACTAACAGAAAGAAAGTTTCAACATCAACAAAAAGGACGTCCACTCAGAGAACCCATGCAAAGGTCACCAACTTCAAAGACCAAAGGAAGATAAATCCACAAAGATGAGAAGAAACCAGCACAAAAAGGCTGAAAACTCCAAAAAACAGAATTCCTCTTCTCTTTTAAGGGATCATAGCTCCTCACCAGCAAGGGAACAAAACTGAACAGAGAATGAATTTGATGAATTGACAGAAGCAGGCTTCAGAAGGTGGGTAATAAATAACTTCTCTGAGCTAAAGGAGCATGTTCTAACCCAAAGAAAGGAAACTAAGAACGTTGAAAAAAGGTTGGATGAAATACTAACTAGACTAACCAGTTTAGAGAAGAACATAAATGACCTGATGGAGCTGGAAAAACACAGCATGAGAACTTCGTGAAGCATACACAAGTTTCAATAGCTGAACTGATCAAATGGCTATTTGATCAATTTGGCTACTGAAGAAAGAATACCAGAGATTTAAGATCAACTCAATGAAATAAAGTGAGAAGAAAAGATTAGAGAAAAAAGAGTGAAAAGAAATGGATGAAGCCTCCAAGAAATATGGAATTACCCAAAAAGACCAAATTTACATTTGATCAGTGTACCTGAAAGTGAAGGGGAGAATGAAACCAAATTGGAAACCATTCTTCAGGATATTATCCAGGAGACTGTACCCAACCTAGCAAGACAGACCAACATTTAAATTCAGGAAATACAAAGAACCCTACAAAGATAATCCTTGAAAAGAGAAACCCCAAGACACATAATCAATGGATTTACCAAGGTTGAAATGAATGAAAAAATGCAAAGCACAGCCAGAAAGAAAGGTCAGGTTACCCATAAAGGGAAGCTTATCAGACTCACAGTGGATCTCTCAGCAGATATTCTACAAGTCAGAAGAGAGTGGGTGCCAATATTCAACATTCTTAAAGAAAAGAATTTTCAACCCAGAATTTCATATCCAGCCCAACTAAGCTTCATAAGCAAAGGAGAAATAAAAATCCTTTATAGACAAGCAAATGCAGAGAGATTTTGTCACCACCAGACCTGCCCTACAAGAGCTTCTGAAGGAAGTGCTAAACATGAAAAGGAACACAGCCACTGCAAAAACATACCAAATTGTAAATACCATCATTGCTATGGAGAAACTGCATCAACTAATGGGCAAAACAAACAGCTAGCATCATAGTGGCAGGATCAAATTCACACATAACAATATTAAATGTAAATGAGCTAAATGCCCCAGTTAAAAGACACAAACTGGCAAATTGGATAAAGAGTCAAGATCCATCAGTGTGTTGTATTCAGGAGACCTATCTCACATGCGAAGACATACATAGGCTCAAAATAAGGGATGGAGGAAGATTTACCAAGCAAGTGGAAAGAAAAAAAAAAGCAGGGGTTGCAATCCTAGTCTCTGATAAAACAGACTTTAAATCATCAAAGATCAAGAGACAAAGAAAGGCATTACATCATGGTAAAGGGATCAATGCTACAAGAGCTAACTATCCTAAATAAATATGCACCCAATGTAGGAGCACCCAGATTCATAAAGCAAGTTCTTAGAGATCTACAAAAGACTTAGACTCCCACACAATAATAGTGGGAGACTTTAACACCCCACTGTCAATATCAGACAGATCAATTAAATAGAAAATTAACAAGGAGGCTGGGCACAGTAATCCCACCACCTTGTGAGGCCGAGGTGGGCAGATCATGAGGTCAGGAATTTAAGACCAGCCTGGCCAACATGATGAAACTCCATCTCTACTAAAAATACAAAACTTAGCTAGGCATGGTGCTGCATGCCTGTAATCCCAGTTACTTAGGAGGCTGAGGAAGGAGAATCACTTGAACCTGGAAGATGGAGGTTTCAGTGAGCTGAGAGTGTGCAATTGCACTCCAGCCTCGGTGACAGAGCAAGACTCTGTCTCAAAAAAGAAAATTAACAAGGATATCTAGGACTTGAACTCAGCTCTGGACCAAGCAGACCTAATAGACATCTACAGAACCCTCCACCCCAAATCAGCAGAATATACATTCTTCTCAGCACTGCATTGCACCTATTCTAAAATTGACGAGATAATTGGAAGTAAAACTCTCCTCAGCAAATGCAAAAGAATGAAAACCATAACAAACAGTCTCTCAGACTACAGTGAAATCAAATTACAACTCAGGATTAAGAAACTCACAATCACCCAACTACATGGAAACTGAACAACTTGCCCCTAAATGACTACTGGATAAATAATGAAATGAAGGCAAAAATAAAAATGTTCTTTGAAACCAATGAGAATAAAGACACAACATACCAGAATCTCTAGGACACATTTAAAGCAATGTGTAGAGGGAAATTTATAGCACTAGATCTAAAATCGACATCCTGTCACAATTAAAAGAACTAGGGTCAGGGTCATCAGTATCACTGTCTTCTACGTCCACCTTTTTTTTAAAAAAATGAGAGAGTAGTATTGCTGTCACTCAATCTGGAGTGCAGTGATGTGATCTCCACTCACTGCAACCTCTACCTCCCAGGTTTAAGCGATTCTGAAATGACCTTGGGTGGCCCTTGGGCAAGCCTGCATGCTGTGCTGGTCTTAGAAGCTATGGGCTCAGTGTGCAACCCAGTGTGACACCAGGTGCAGCAATCATGGGAGGCCTGCACTACCCCTTCCCAGCTCCAGGCAATGCAGCATGGTGAGAGGAGACTCCTGCTGCTTGCAGAACGTTGAGGAAAGAAAACAGGGGACTTTGCCTTGGAACCTAGTTTAGCCTTGCCATAGTAAAACACAGCACCAGACAGAAGCCCATGATTCCAGGCCTCTACTTTTGGACAGCACTTGTAGACCCATCCCAGGACAGAAGGAAATTCACTTCCCTGGCAAGATGAACCCAGGGATTTCTCCCTTGCCATTTTCAAGTCCACTGGGGCTAAGTATCTAGGAGTCTGCAAGAGTTGTCAAATACCTGAGAACAGAGTGCTCTATAGTGCTGAAAATGCTGCAGTGACACAGGAACCACAGAACAAAGATTCCCCTTTGAACTCCTGGAAGGCCCTCTGAAGAAGGACAGATGCAAACAAGGCCAGGCTGAAGACTGGAATAAATATTTAATATTTCAATGCCCAGACATCAATGAACATCAATAAGCATCAAGAACATTTAGGAACCCCACCAAAAAAACTAAATATGACAGTGACCAATCATGGAGTGATGGAGATGAGTGACTTCTCATACAGAAATTTTACATACCTGTTTTGAGTAAGCTCAACAAACTTCAAGAAAATAGTGATGCAATTCAGAAATTTAACAGATTAAAATAATTTCTTAAAAAATCAAACAGAATTCCTGGGGCTGAAAAATACAAGTGGTAAACTGCAAATGCATCAGAGTGTCTCAACAGCACAACTGATCAAGGAGAATAATTGGTGAGTTCAAAGAGAGGCTATTTGAGAATACATAGAGGAGAAAAAATTAAAAAGAATGAAGAATATTTTGAGATGTAGAAAGTAGCTTCAAAAGAGCAAAATTAAGGGGTGTGTGTGTGTGTGTGTGTGTTTACCTTAAAGGGGGGTAGAGAAACAGATAAAGGTAGAAAGTTTATTTTAAAAAATAATCATGTTCCAAACATAAAGATATGAATATTCAGATACAAGGTCAAAGAACATCAAGCAGATTCAACTAAAACTCAAAGAGCAAGGAAAAAAAGAGGACACTGAAAGCAAGAGAAAAGAAGGAAATAACATAGAGAGCTCTGATACATGTCAGTAGAGTTCTCAGTGGAAACTTTATACTCCAGGAGGGAAGGAGATGACATATTTCAAATCACCAAAGGAAAAAAATTTCAACCAAAAATACTGTATTCAGTAAAGCTGTCCTTCAAACATGAAGGCGAAACAAAGACCCCCTAACAAACAAAAGCGAAATTCATAATCAGCAGACCTATCTTACAAAGAATGCTCAAGGAAGTTCTTCAATCTGAAAGAAAAGGACACTAACATGTAAGAAGACATAATCTGAAGGTATGAAACTCACTGGTAATCCAAATACAAACAAATTCAGCATACTGTAATACTATAATCGTGGTTTGTAAACCAATCATAACTTTATTTTGAATACTAAAATCTATCAAATAATAACTACAATGATTTTTAAAAGACATGCAATATAAAAAGATATAATTGAGACAAAAAGTCAAAAGTTGGGAGAAGGTTACAGTGTAGAGTTCTTTGGTTTTTCTTTGTTTCTATATGATCGAAGTTAACTTCACATCAGCTTAAACTTGTTACAACTGAGATGTTTTTTGTAAGTCTTATGGAAAATACAAAGCAAAAACGTATAATAGATGCACTTAAAAAGAATTAAAATGTACTTCTAGAGAAAAATAACCCACAAAGGAAGACAGGAAGAAAGACAAAAGTTATAAGCAACAAGGAACAAAATGGCACTAGTTATATTACTGATTGCTTTTACCAGTCATAAATAAATGTAAATAGTCTAAGTTCACAAATTAAAACATAGAGAGTGGCTAAATGAAAACAAAAAGAAGACCTAACTGATACAGCTCTGATGAGTAGAGGAACACCAGGGTTCTTGGTCCTCGTGCCAGTTTAGATAAAATGACATGACACATATGGAGTGGTTTTAAGGAGCAGAGAGCTTAATAAGCAAGAAGGAAGGGAGAAGACAGAAGGAAGAAGCTCCTCCATACACAGACAGGCGTGGGCAGGGTGGGGAGGAGGTGGTGTCTCCTAAGCCAAAAGAGGAAGTCCCCAAGTACAGTGGACACCAGCCAGGCATGTATGCAGAGGCTTGGGGAATCCATGTCTGATTTGCATAGGGTTCAGAAGATTTGTTTGACCAGGCATGTCATTCACATAGCCTGCAAAAAAGCAGGCCCTCCCATTCAAGCCTTTTAATATGCAAATATAGGACACCATGGATGTTCTACAAACAGTGGGGATATGTGGGAGCAACCACGTTGCCAGGAACATGTGAGGAAAGGGCAAGAAGGCTGCAGGAATTGCCATGTTAGGTGGACCCAGTTTCTAATGGCTTGCATTTGCATATCAAATGTTGCCAGGCTGGTTCTGCGAGCGAGGGCTTTACAAGAAACTTTTCTGGAGATGCTATAAAAAATGAAAACATCCATCCCAGCACAGCGCAGTAGCTCACACCTGTAATCCCAGCACTTTTGGGAGGCTGAGGCAGGCAGATCACCTGAGGTCAGAAGATCAAGACCATCCTGGCTAATACAGTGGAACCCTGTCTCTACTAAAAATACAAAAAATTAGCCAGGCATGGTGGCATGTACCTGTAGTCTCAGCTACTCAGGAGGCTGAGGCAGGAGAATTGCTTGAACCTGGGAGGCAGAGGTTGCAGTGAGCTGAGATCACACCACCGCACTGCAGCCCAGGCAACAGAGGGAGACTTGGTCTTAAAAAAAAAGAAAAAAGAAAAAGAAAAAAGAAAAACTTCCCAAGGACCACTTTTCCTATCTGCCTAAAATAATTTCTTAATAATTCCTACAACATAACTATATGCTACCTATAAGAAACTCACTTCACCTATAATGACACACAGACTGAAAGTGAAGTGATGGAAAGAGAAATTCCGTGTACATGTAAACTAAAAGAAAAAGAAAAAAGAGAAAAAAGCAGGAATAGCCATACTTAGATAAAATAGACATTAAGTCAAAAACTTTAAAAAGAAACAAAGGGTGGATTGTGGCAGATGGGAGGCAGATTGAAGCTTCAACTCAGACAGTAGAGCAACATGGGGAGGCTCATATTATTTATTTTTGCTCAAAAACGATTGCAGGACCAACTCAGAAAACCCAAAAGGACACACAGACCCTCTGAAGGCAGCAGATAACTCCTGCTGAACCAGGGAGACACCCTAAATACTGTGCTCGTAACCATGGCTGAGAGACCCACAGACAGTTCACATCACAGGACTCTGTGCAGACAACTCCCAGTACTAGCCCGAAGCCTGGTAGACTTGCTGGGTGGCTAGATCCAGAAGAGAGATAGCAATCACTACAGTTCGGCTGTCAGGAAGCCCCATACACAGGAAAACAGGGAGAGTACTACATCAAGGGAACACCCTGTGGGACAAAAGAATCTGAACAACAGCCTTCAGCCCAGGCCTTCTCTCTGACAGAGACTTCCCAAATAAGAAGGAATCAGAAAACCAGCACTGGTAATATGACATAAAAGGTTCATCAACACCCCCAAAAAATCACACTAGCTCACCATCAATGGACCCAAATCAGGAAGGAATCCCTGATTTACCTGAAAAAGAATTCAGAAGGTTGATTATTAAGCTAATCAGGGAGGTACCTGAGAACAGCAAAGTCCAGTGTTAGGAAGCCAAAAAAATGATACAAGAAGTAAAGGGAGAAACATTCAATGAAATAGATAGCATAAATTAAAAAAAAAAAATTAGGCCGGGAGCGGTGGCTCAAGCCTGTAATCCCAGCACTTTGGGAGGCCGAGGCAGGTGGATCACGAAGTTAAGAGATCGAGACCATCCTGGTCAACATGGTGAAACCCCATCTCTACTAAAAATACAAAAAATTAGCTGGGAACGGTGGCACGTGCCTGTAATCCCAGCTACTCAGGACGCTGAGGCAGGAGAATTGCCTGAACCCACGAGGCGGAGGTTGCAGTGAGCCGAGATCATCCCATTGCACTCCAGCCTGGGTAACTAACAAGAGCAAAACTCCATCTCAAATTAAAAAAAAATCAAAACCTCAGGAAAACAATGGAAACACTTATAGAAATGCAAAATGCTCTGGAAAGTCTCAGCAATAGAATCAAAGAAATAGAAGAAATAAATTCAGAGCTCAAAGGCAATGTCTTCAAATTAATACAATCCAACAAAGACAAATTTTTTTTAAAAAAGAAAATATGAACAAAAAGTCTCCAAGAAGTCTACAGTTGTTATGTTAACCAAACCTAAGAATAATCAGCATTCCTGAGGAAGAAGAGAAATCTAAAAGTTTGGAAAACATATTTGGGGAAATAATCTAGGAAAACTTCCCTGCCTTGCTAGAGATCTAGATATTCAAACACAAGAAGCACAAAGAAGACATGGGAAATTCATTGCAAAAAGATCATCGCCTAAGCACATTGCCATCAGGTTATCTAAATTTAAGTTGAAGGAAAGAATCTTAAGAGCTGTGTGAGACAAAAGCTCTAGGTAACCTATAAAGGAAAACCTATCAGATTAAACAGCAGATTTCTCAGCAGAAACCTGCAAGCTAGAAGGATTGGAGCCTATTTTCAGCCTCCTTGAACAAAACAATTAGCAGCTAAGAATTCTGTATCCAGTGAAACTGAACTTCTTATATGAGGGAAAGATGATACAGTCTTTTCCTGACAAATGCTGAGAGAATTTGCCACTACCAAGCCATTACACAAACAGCTAAAAGAAGCTCTAAATCTTGAAACAAATATGGGAAACACATAAAAACAGAACCTCTTTCAAGCATAAATCTCACAGAACCTATAAAATACAATTAAAAAAAAACCAAAAAACCAAGATATACAGGCAACAAAAAGCATGATGAATGGAATAGTATCTCACATCTCCATACTAATATTGAATGTAAATGGCCTAAGTGCTCCAGTTAAAAGATACAGAATGGCAGAATGTATAAGAATTTACCAATCCACCAACCAACTACCTGCTGCCTTCAAGAGACTCACCTAACACATAAGGACTCATACAAACTTAAGTAAAGCGGTGGGAAAATGTCTTTTTTGGACACCAAAAGCAAGAAGGAGCAGCTATTCTTATGTCAAAGAAAACAAACTTTAAAGCAACAGCAGTTTCAAAAGACAAAGCAGGGTATTATATAATAATAAAAGTACTTGTTCAATAGCAAAATATTACCATCCTAAACATATATGCATCTAACACTGAAGATCCTAAATTAATAAAACAATTACTGGGAGGAGGGGGAAGATGGCACTATAGGAGCAACTCAGGATTGCAGCTCTCAGTGAAAACGCAGAGGGTGAGTGGACGCTGCATTTCCAGACAGATCTTTATTGCCCACAGACCAGGAGAATCCCAGGTGTAGGAGCCCCATGGGACGCCAGCGCAGCTGTTTTGGCTGGCATGGCCATTTCAGCTGGTGCCGCAGCACAGCAGCATTCCATACAAAATACACTGGTCTGGTTACCAGACTGGGAACCAGATTTGGGAAGGCAGATTAGCACATTCATCTGATTAAAAGGGACTTAAACAGTAAGCCAGGCCAGGAGATTACCAGGCAGCAATGTTTGAGCTGGCGCAGTGGGTCGCTGCATGGGAAATCACACAGATCCTGGTGCCCTTTCAGCAGGTGACTGAAACACCTGGAAAAGAGTGAACTGTTCAACTTTAAAAAAAAAAAAGGGGCTCTGAGGCAGGGAGCCAGGTGATCAGGCTCGGTGGGTCCCACCCCCACAAAAACAAAACAGCAATTGGAAACACTTAGGGTTGAGAGTTTCACAGTAAGCACAGCTGAACCCAGGACAGTGCAGCTCGGTGGGGGAGGGACGTCCATCATTACCAAGGCATTCCGCCCCTACAGAGGTACTCTCCCATTGCTGACACAGCCTGCCATTGCTGAGGCAATCTTCTAACCACACCCATATAAACAGGACTACAGGGAATTACATTCAGCAGCAGGGCGGAGCCATGGCAGCAGGGTGGAGCCTCGGCAGGCAAATAGTGACTAGACTGCCTCCTTGCTGGGCAGGACAGTGCAACAGATACTCATAAATAAAGCCCTAACTCCCCGAGACAGAGCACCTGAGGACAAAAAGCGGCTTTATGAGTTCTGTTGAAGCAGACTTAAATGTACCTGCCTAGCAGCCCTGAATGAACAACGGAGCGCACAGCTCAGCACTTGAGCTCCTATAAAGTACAGACTGTCTCCTCAAGCAGCTCCCTGACCCCCGTATATCCAAAGAGTCACCTTACAAAGGACTGATCAGACTGACATTTGGTGGGCATCATTCTGGGACAAAGATAGCAGAAGAAGAAACTGGTAGCATCCCTCACTGTTCCACAGCTGCTACAGGTGTATCCCAGGCAAGCAGGGCCTGGAGTGGACCTCAGCAGTCTTACAGCAGAGGGTCTAGACTGTTAGAAGGAAAACTAAGAAACAGAAATACTTCATCATCAACAATCTTGGCATCCAATCAGAGACCCAATTGAAAAGTCAGCAACTACTCAGACGATAGGTGGATAAATCCACAAAGATGGGAAGAAACCAGAGCAAAAAGGAGGAAAACACCCAAAACAGGAACACCTCGCCTCCTACAAGGGACCACAATCCCTCACCAGCAAGGGAACAAAGCTGGTCAGAGAATTAATGTGATGAAATGACAGAATTAGACTTCAGAAGGTGGGTAATGAGAAACTTCTGTGGGCTAAAAGAACACGTTCTAACTCAATGCAAAGAAACTGAGAACCTTGAAAAAAGATTTGAGAAAATGATAACAAGAATGGACAACTTAGAGAGAAATATGATTGAATTGATGGAGCCAAAAAATACACCACAAGAACTTCGTGAAGCATGCACAAGTCTCAACAGCTGAATTGACCAAGCAGAAGAAAGAATATCAGAGGTCAAAGATCAAATCAATGAAATAAAATGAGAAGGAAAGATTAGAGAAAAAAGGGCAAAAAAGAATGAACAAAGTCTCCAAGAAATGTGGGACTATGTGAAGAGACCTAATCTACCTTTGATAGGTGTACTTGAATGTGAAGAAGAGAATGAAGCTAAGTTGGAAAATACGCTTCAGGATATTATTCA
The DNA here is from genome assembly GCA_028533165.1 of Leontopithecus rosalia. NCBI lineage: Eukaryota > Metazoa > Chordata > Mammalia > Primates > Cebidae > Leontopithecus > Leontopithecus rosalia. Next base: position 13,823 of record JAPYYA010002479.1, read on the forward strand.
GGAAAATTTCCCCAACCTAGCAAGGCAGGCCAATATTCAAGTCCAGAGAACACCACAAAGATATTCCTCAAGAATTCCAACCCCAAGGCACATAATCATCAGATTCACCAGGGTTGAAATGAAGAAGAAAATACTA
>JAPYYA010000248.1:0-15378 GCA_028533165.1 Leontopithecus rosalia
TAAGACTGCTGAGGTGCACTCCGGGCCCTGCTTGCCTGGGGTACACCTGTAGCAGCTGCAGAACAGTGAGGGATGCTACCAGTTTCTTCTTCTATCTTTGTCCCAGAATGATGCCCGCCAAATGTCAGTCTGATCAGTCCTTCTTGAGGTGATTCTTTGGGTATACAGGGATCAGGGAGCTGCTTGAGGAGACGATCTGTACTTTATAGGAGCTCAAGTGCTGTTCTGTGAGCTCCGTTGTTCATTCAGTGTTGCTAGGCAAGTACATTTAAGTCTGTTGTGGCAGGACTCATGAAACCGGTATTTTTCCTCAGATGCTCTGTCTCGGGGAGTTGGGGCTTTATTTGTGAGTATCTGTTGCGCTGTCCTGCCCAGCTAGGAGGCAGTCTAGTCACTATTTGGCTGCTGAGGCTCCGCCCTGCTGGTGTGATGTCTGCGCTTTTGCTGTGGGCTCCGTCCTGCTGTTTTGGGCTCCGCCCTACTGATGTAGGCTCCACCCTGCCAATGTGGGCTCTGCCTTGTCGGTGGAGTCTCTCTGTTATTGCAGGTTGCCTCGGCAACGGCTGACTGCATCAGCAGTGGGCGGGTACCTCAGTAGGGGTGGAAGCTCTAGGCAATGGCGGACGCCCCTCCCCCACCAAGCTGCACAGTCATGTGTTCAGCTCTTCCTGCAGTGGAACTCTCAACCCCCGGCACTCCGAATTGCCTTATTGCTTGTCCCTGTGGGGGTGGGACCCGTCGAGCCTGATCACTTGGCTCCCTGCCTCCGAGCCTTTTTGCTTTTTTTTCTTTTTAAGTTGTAGGGTTGACTCTCTCCCAGGTGCCTCTGCGCCGGCCGAAAGGGCCCCGGGATCTGTGTGATTTCCTGTGCAGCCACCTGCTGCGCTGGTTCACACTTCACCTCCTAGAAATCTCCTGGTCTAGTTCACCATCCAAAACCCGTTCAATCAGATGAACATAGAAATCTGCCCTCCCAAATCTCAAATTGCCGGTTTAACAGGGCACCCAGACCTGTGTGTTTCATGTGCCGTGCCGCTGCAGCGGCACTGGCTGCCTGGCATCGCCAGCGGAGAGCGCTGCGCTTGAGTCCTGCATGCCTCTTACACCGGGGCTTCTCCCCCAGCTCTGTGGGCTATAAAGATCCGTCTGAAAATGCGGTGTTTGCTCATCCTTTGCGTCTTGACTGAGAGCTGCAGTGGTGAGTTGCTTCTAGAGCGCCATCTTCCTCTCGATCTAGCATATCATTCTCTTTACATAGTTACCTTTTTTGTAGTGAGAACACTTAAAATCTACTCTCTTAGCAAATTTCAAGTGTACCATACAGTATCATTAACTATAATGACCTAGCTGTATATCTCTAGAATTTATTTATCCTACATGATTGGAATTTTGTACACTTAAAAATAAATAAATAAATAAATATTTTATTTCAATAATTTTGGGAGTAAAAGTGGTTTTTGGTTACATGGATGAATTGTAGAGTGGTAAAGTCTGAGATTTTAGTGCACCTGTCACCTGAGCAGTGTACGTTGTACTCAATATATAGGTTTTTGTTCCTCACCTTCCTTCCACTCTCCTCCATTCTCAGTTTCTAATGTTCATTATGCCACTTTGCATAATGTGCTAAACTATCCATATGTATTTGCATATGGATAGTTTAGCTTCCAGTTAGAAGTGAAAACATAAGGTATTTTATTTTCCATTCTTGAGTTATTTCCCTTAGAATAGTGGCTTCTAACCCCATCCAAGTTTCTGGTTGCTGCATTCTCTTGTATGGCTGAGTAGTATTACGTGGTGTATATATGCCACATTTTCTTTATTCCCTTATTCATTGACGAGCACTTAAATTGATTCCATATCTTTGCAATGGTGAATTCTGCTGCAATAAACAGATACACACAGGTGTTTTCTTTTTCTTTTACTTTATATATATATATATATAATGACTTCTTTTCCTTTGGATAGATAGCCAGTAGTGGGATTGCTGGATCAAATAGTAGATCTACTTTTTTTGATTTTTGAGAACTCTCTGTATTGTTTTCCATAGAGGTTGTACTAATTTACATTCCATCAGCAGTATATAAGCATTCTTTTTTCACCACCTTCACACCAACATCTATTGTTTTTTGACTTTTTAATAATGGTCATTTTGGCTGGGGTAACATGGTGTCTCATTTTAGTTTTAATTTGCATTTCCCTGATGATTAACAATGTTGAGCATTTTTACATATATTCGTTAGCCATTTGTATATCTTCTTTTGAGGAGTGTCTATTCGTGTCATGTGCCCACTTTTTGATGGGATTATTTGTTTTTAACTTGTGGATTTGTTTGAGTTTCTTATATATTCTGGATATTAGCCCTTTGTCGGATGCATAGTTTGCAAATATTTTCTCCTATTCTGTGGGTTGTCTGTTTATGCTAATGGCTATTTCTTTTGCTGTGCAGAACCTTTTTAGATAATTAGGGTCCATTGATTAGTGTTTGTTTTTGTTACATTTGCTTTGGGGGTGTCTAAATCATAAATTTGTTGCCTAAGCCAATGTCCAAAAGAGTTTTTCCGTTCATTTTCTTCTGGAATTTTTATGGTTTCAGGTCTTAAATTTAAGCTTTTAATCCATCTTCAGTTAATTTTTATATATGATAAGAGATAGAGATCCAGTTCCATTCCTCTACATATGCCTCTCCAGTTCTCCCAGCACCATTTATTGAATGAGGAGTCCTTTCCCTATTGCTTGTTATTGTCAGTTTTGTCAAAGATCAAATGGTTGTAGGTGTGAAGTTTTATTTCTGAGTTCTCTAACTTGTTCCATTGGTCTACATCTCTGTTTTTGTACCAGTACCATGCTGTTTTGGTTCCTATAGCTTTGTAGTATAATTTGAAGTTGGGTAATGTGATGCCTCCAGTTTCGTTCTTTTTGCTTAGGATTGCTTTGGCTATTTGGGATCTTTTTTGATTTCATATGAATTTAAAAATAGTATTTTCTAGTTCTATGAAAAATAATGTTGTATTTTGATAGAATTTGCACTGAATCTGTAGAATGCTTTGGGAAATATGATCATTTTCATGACATTGATTCTTCCCATCCATAAACATGTGATGTATTTCTATTTGTGTCATCTATGATATCTTTCAGAAACGTTTTGCAGTTCCCTTCGTAGAGATCTTTGACCTCCTTGGTTAAGTATATTCCTAGGTATTTTGTTTTTTTGCAGCTATTGTCAAAGGGATTGAGTTCTTGATTTTATCCTCAGCTTGGTCATTGTAGGTGTATAGCAGTGCTACTGATTTGCGTACACTGGTTTTGTAACCTGAGACTTTATTGAATTCATTTATCAAATCTATTAGTCTTTTGGAAGAGTCTTTAGGGGTTTCTAAGTAGATAGTCATATCATTGGCAAACAGAGATAGTTTGACTTCCTCTTTTCCAGTGTAGATGTCCTTTTGCCTGATTGCTCTGACTTGGACTTCCAGTGCTTTGTTGAACAGAAGTGGTGAAAGTGGGCATCCTTGTCTTGTTCCAGATATTAGAAGGAATGCTTTCAACATTTCCCCATGCAGTATGGTGCTGGTTGTGCATGTCGTATATGGCTTTTATTATTTTGAAGTATGTTCCTTCTATGCCTAATTTGTTGAGGTTTTTTTTTTTTATCATAAAGGGGTAATGGATTTTATTGAATGCTTTTTCTGTGTCCATTGGTAATCTGAGTAATGTGATACCTCCAGTTTTTCACAGATGATAACAGATAATCACAGATAATCATGTTGTAAATTCTGCCTGTTTATAAATTCTGCCACATTTATTAACTTGGATATGTGAAACCATTCCCACATCCCTGGGATGAAACCTGCTTGATCATGATGAATTATCTTTTTAATGTGCTATTGGATTCGGGTTGCTGGCATTTTGTTGAGAATTTTTGCATTTGTGTCCTTTTGATGCTCTGATACTGGTTTCATAGAATAAGTTAGGGAGGATTTCCTCTTTCTCAACCTTCTGGAATAGTTTCAGTAAGACTGGTATCAATTCTTCTTTGAAGGTCTGGTACAATTTGGCAGTGAAGCTGTCTGGCCATAGGCTTTTTTGTAGTTGTTGTTGGCAACTTTTAAATTACTAATTCAGTCTAATTGCTTGTTTGTTATTAGTTTGTTCAGGATTTCTATTTCCTCCTGATTTAAGTTAGGAGGATTGTATGTTTCTAGAAATTTATCCATTTCTTCTAGATTTCCTAATTTGTGTGCATAGAGGTATTCACAATAATCTTAAATTATCTTTTGTATTACTGTGTTGTTTGTTGTAATGTCTAAATTTTCATGTCTAATTGAGCTTATTTGAATCTTCTTCTCTCTTTTCTTGGTTATTTTAGCTAATAGTTTTTCAATTTTATCTTTTCAAAGAACCAAATTTTTGTTTCATTGATCTTTTCATATTTATTTGTTTCAATTTCATTTAGTTCTGCTCTGATCTTTGTTCTTTCTTTTCTTCTGCTAGTTTTGGGTTTGTTTTGTTCCTGTTTCTCTAGTTTCTTGCGGTGTGATGTTAGGTTGTTAGTCTGTGATCTTTTGAACTTTTTAACATAGGCATATAGTATTGTAAATGTTCCTCTTAGCACTGCTTTTGCTATATGCCAGAGGTTTTGTAGCTTGTACAACTATTATCTTTCGTTTTGAAGAATTTTTCAATTTTTATCTTGATTTCATTGTTAACCCCAAAATCATTCAGGAGCAGATTATTTAATTTCCATGTATTTGTATAGTCTTGATGGTTCATTTTGGGTTTCACCATGTTGGTCAGGCTGGTCTCAAACTCCTGACTTCATGATCTGCCTGCTTCAGCCTCTCAAAGTACTGGGATTGTAGGCGTGAGCCACTGCCCAGCATGTCTACTTCTTTTCTTAGGTTTAGTAGTCATCATTCTATGAATCTAGGAGGTCCAGAGTTAGGTGCAATATACAGAGGACTGTAATATTTTCTTATTGGATTGATCCTTTTATCATTATATAATGACTTTTTTTGGTCTTTTAAATTTTTTTTACTATTGTTGCTTTAAAGTCTGTTTCATCTGATGTAAAAATAGCGACTCCTGCTTTCTTTTGGTTTCCATTTGTGTGGAATATCTTTTTCCACCCTTTTACCTCACATCTGCAAGAATCCTTACATGTTGGGTGAGTCTCTTAAAGAAAGGAGATATTTGATTTGTGATTTTTTAATACATTCTGCCAATTTGTATCTTTTAAGTGGAGCATTTAGACCATTTACATTCAATTACATCATATACTTTCTTAATATTGAGACATGAGATAGTAGTTTCAGTCATCATGTTGATTACTACCTCCATACTTTGTTATCTTCATTGCATTATTGTTTTATAGGTTATGTGAGTTTTATGCTTTCAAGAGATTCTATTCTGGTGCATATCCATCTTTTGTTTCAAGATTGGGAACTCCTTTTAGCATTTCTTGTGCGACTGGTCTGGTAGTGACAAAATCCCTCAGCATTTGCTTGTCTGAAAAAGACAATTTACCCTTCATTTATAGATATGCTTCATACAGAATACTTTGCTGACAGTTATATCACTTAAGGAGGCTAGAGATAGGATCCTAATTCTTTCTTGTTTGTAAGGTTTCTGCTGAGAATTCTGCTGTTAGTTTGGTGTGTTTTTCTTTATAGGTTATCTGATGCTTTTGTCTCACTGCTCTTAGAATTTCTTTCTTCACATTGACATTAGATGGCCTGGTGACTCCATGTCTTGGTGATGTCTTTTTTGCCATTGAAGCCCCCAGGTGTTCTTTGAGCTTCTTATATTTGTATGATTAAATTGCTCACAAGGCCAGGGAAGCTTTGTTCAAGTATTCTCTCAAATAAGTTTTTGGAACTTTTTGCTTTTTATTCTCCCTCAAGAGCACAAACGATCCTTAGGTTTGGCTGTTTTACATAATACCATCTTTCTTGGAGCTGTTTTCATTTCTTTATATTCTTTTTCCTTTATTGTTTTTTCTGATTGAGTTAATTTGAAAGTCTTGTCTTTGAATTCCAAAATTCTTTCTTCTAGTTGGTCTAGCCTATTGTTAAAACTTCCCATTGCATTTTGTAATCCCCTAAATGTGTCTTTCATTTCCAGAAGTTCTGATTTAATTTTCTCTAAAATATCTGTCTCTTTAGAAAAATTTTCATTATTATCCTGAATTGTTTTTTAAAGTTATTTATATTGGGTTTCACCTTTCTCTTGTATCTCCTTGAGCAACTTCATAATCAACCTTTTGAATTCTTTATCTGGCATCTCAAAGATTTCAAGTTGGGTTAGATTCATTGCTGGAGAGGTAATGCAATCTTCTGGATGGATTATAGAACCCTGATTTGGCATATTGCCAGAATTATTTTTCTGGTTCCTTCTCACTTGGGTAGGCTATTTCTTCTAATTATTTTAAAATTTATTTTTAATTTTACTGTGTTTTCCTAAAATTTTTTCCCTTGAAGATGTGACCTTATCATTAAAGTTTATTATAACTTAATTTGTCTCTGCATGCTTTCAGAGATGAAGACTCTGTGGGAATTCCTTGGTTATAGAGTCTTTGTATAATGGCTTACTCAGATGCTGGTTGTAATAGCAATAAGTTTGGTGTGTGAGCAGGTGGGATTGGAATGGTGGAGGTATCTTGAAGCTTATCTCATTCTCCAGTTGTATACACTTATTTATTTATTTATTTATTTTCCCCCCAGTGTTTTATTTACTGGATTGAACAGTTCAGACTTCTGGCCAGTGTGGGAGGTGTCCATGGGTAGCAAGTGACTGTGACCACAGCAAGTGGCTAAATGCAATACCCAATTGTGGACAGAGATCCCAGCCTTGACAGAGGCATCTAGGGGAGGTCTCAGTGAAATGCACTGAGCTCTTTTCATGGGGGTAGGGACGGAGCAATCTCATCCTCCTATCAAGTCACAGGAAAATAATTTTCCTCCCAGTCACACTCCTGACCAGTGTTTCAGCTATTTAGATCAGACAGATACTTTTTTCATCTTCAGGAATGCTGATGTTCCAAGTAGAGAACATCAGCCTGAACCTGGAGGGCACTCCTCGGGTGGGGAGGTAGTCAACCCGAAGTGTTCCGGAAAGGCTGTGTACAGGTGCACCCATGCCTAGCTACCATAGGAGAAGCTCCACCTGTGTCACCAGTGGTGGGCAAACACTCCCTGAGCATCAGGGCTGTCTGCTGTTGTGGTAGAGCTGCAGACTTTCTGTTCTAAGCCCTGCACTGCACCTGTGCCTTTGCTTAGAGTCACTTCCCACAAGCAGAAAGCTCTGAGATCAAGGCCTGCCATCTGGATTATTTTGTCCCACCTCGTACTCCCTCGATGTGGCTAATTCCCCTAGAAGTAAGAGTCCTCAAGTGTCAAACTACTGTGAATGCTACTTCTCTTCTGGGTCTAGCTGCCCAGTGGGGCTGCCACACCCCAGGCTGGTGCTAGTGAATGTCTGCAAGGGACCCAGTGATGTGATATGTCCTCAAGTCTCCAAGAAGCAGGTACCAGGACCAGTTCTGATGGCAGTGGCAGAGGAGTGATGTAGAGTCTGTGAAATTCCTTGGCGATAAATAGCCTTAGGGTGTTTGCTTTCTCAAATACCAGCTGTGGTAGTAATAAACTGGTCATGTGGACAGACTCAGGATCTCTGGCTTAGCCAGAGTGATACAGACAATGGTGATAGCTGATGATATGAATAAGTTTCCCTCCAGAATACTGTATTATGCTACCTGCATATGCTGTAATGGACTGTGTCTGTTGGCCTCTAGCCAGGTGGTGGCACTTGCAAAAGAGAACCAGCTGTGGTGGTAGCAGTGGGATTGGTGCTTTCCTTATATGACCCAAGGAAAGTACTCTGGTGTCTCAGGCAATGAGGGGGGTCATAAAGTTTCCACAGGTCTCTGTCCTTTGTGTTAAACTAGCAGGGTCGGTGGAGGGGCAAAGCCAGGTTATGGCTGGGTCAGACAAGTCCCACAGTCTGGCTATCCATACGTGGGTGTAAGCAGTGACGCCAGTGGGTGTTGGAGGGAAGTTCCTTGGCCACTGGTATAATATTCCAGGGAGGAGCACAGCTGCCTCTGCCACACAAAAGAATCCATTTGGGGAGTGGGGAGTAGCAGGTGGCAGTAAACCCCACACAGCTCCCACGTATTTGGCAAAGCAGGCCTCACACCGGCAGTGTTCCACTAGTAGCAACTAGCAAGGTTCCAGGATAGTTATCTGTACATTTGTATAATACATACTTCCTATATGTACTTTATAATACATACTGTGTGTGTATTATATACATACACATGTAATTATATATGTATAGATAACTTACTACGTATTATATATATTATATACATACGTTGTAAGTTATCTATACATACATAGAGAGTTATCTGTCTGTCTAAGAATCTCTTTATTATTTATTTATTTTCGAAACAGAGTTTTGCTCTCGTTACCCAGGCTGGAGTGCAATGGTGCGATCTCGGCTCACCGCAACATCCGCCTCCTGGATTCAGGCAATTCTCCTGCTTCAGCCTTCTGGGTAGCTGGGATTACAGGCACGTGCCACCATGCCCAGCCAATATTTTTGTATTTTTATTAGAGACAGGGTTTCACCTTGTTGACCAGGATGGTCTTGATCTCTCGACCTTGTGATCCACCTGCCTTGGCCTCCCAAAGTGCTGGGATTACAGGCTCAAGCCACCGTGCCCGGCCTCTTTATTCATTATTAACTGACACTTAGATTGCTTTTCATATCTTAGTTGTTGTAGAATGATGCTGCAATCAGCACATGAAGGAGCACAGATACCTCTATAAAATGCTGATTTCCTTTGGGTATATATATGGATGTATTGCTAGGTCATAGGTAGTTATATTTTTAATTTTTTGAGACACTGCCATACAGTTTTCCATAATGGCTCTAGCAATTTATATTCCTACACACAGTATACAAATGTTCCTTTTCCTCCACATCCTCAGCAACCCTGCTCTACTTTGTCTTTTCAATAACAGCCATTCCACTAGGCGGGAGGTGATATCACATTGCAATTTGATTTGCATTTTTCTGATAATGAATGATGTTGAACACCTTTTCATATCCTTATTGGCCAGTATGTGTTCTTTGGAAAAATGTCTACTCAGGTCCTTTGCCTACTTTTTAATTAGATTACTATTAGTATTTAGTTGTCAATTTTGAATATTAACCCTTTATCAGATATATGATTACAAATCCTTAGGTTTCCTTTCATGTTGTTGATTGTTTCCTTTGCCATGCAGAAGCTTTTTGGTTTGATGTAGTCCCACTTATTTTTGTTTTTGTTGCCTGTGCTTTTGGTATCATATTCAAGAAATTATCACCATTATCAACATCCAGAAGGTTTTCTCTTATGTTTTCTTCTTGGAGTTTTACAGTTACAGGCTTTAATTAGTCCACACAAAGATCAGAGCAATTTCTACAATTTTTCTTCAAGATTATCTTGACTATATGTGGCTTTGAATTTCAATGTAGAAAAGGATCAACTAATTAGTCTCCAAAACCACATTCCTGACAATTTATTGCAGTTGCCTTGAATCTATAAATTAATTTGGAGAGAACAGCATCTTTATAATATTGAGTTTCCTGTTCATTTATAGTTTATCCATCCACTTATTTTGCATAGGTCCTACAGAGAAGCTTTGATTATCTGTATTTATTACTATTTACTTGGCTACGTTTCTGTTAGCATAAATTGTATCATTAAAAATTCTAGTTGTTTGCTATATATATAATATATACAAATACAATTAAGTTTTTTATACTGATCTTGAATATAGGAAATGGCTACAGTCATTTTTATTTTTAAAATTTCTTTACTTTTATTTGACAGAAATTGTTTATGTTCACTGTGTATAACACGTTTTGAAATGTATACTGGGGGATTGCTAAATAAGTTAATTAATATGCATTGCATCACATATTTATCATGGGTTTTTTTTGAGACGGAGTTTCGCTCTTGTTACCCAGGCTGGAGTGCAATGGTGCGATCTTGGCTCACCGCAACCTCCGCCTCCTGGGTTCAGCCTCCGGAGTAGCTGGGATTACAGGCATGCGCCACTGTGTCCAGCTAATTTTTTGTATTTTTAGTAGAAATGGGGTTTCACCATGTTGACCAGAATGGTCTCAATCTCTTGACCTCGTGATCCACCCACCTCGGCCTCCCAAAGTGCTGGGATTACCTCGCCCGGTCCTATTTATCATGTTTTGTAATGAGAACCTTAAAATTTACTCTCATCAATTTTCACGTATGTAATACAATCTTAGAGTCACCATTTTGTACATTTTTGTAGATCCTTGAACTTATTCTTCGTGTCTAACTGAAACTTTGTATCCTTTGACCAACATCTTAGAGTTGACTTTGAATTCTCATTGTTTTTTTGTAGGTTGTTTTAGATGTTCTGTTAACACAATTGCTTTATCTGTAAGTAATTGCCTTTTCGTAATTTTCTTTCTATTCATCTTTTCTCTTTTTCTACTTCCTACCTGATTGCCCTATTTGAATCTCTAGCACATTATCAGTATACAGTCATGAAACATATAACAATGATTTGGACAACAACAGATTATATATAGGATGGTGGTCCCATAAGATTATAATACAGTGTTGTTACTATATCTTTGCTATGTTTAGGTACATTTAGATACACAAATACTCCCAATGTATCACAATAACCTATGGTATTCAGTATAAAAACATACTGTACAGGTTTGCAGCTTAAGAGCAATAAGCTATACTACATAGCATAGGTGTGCACTAGGTTATAATATCTAGGTTTGTGTAAGTACAGTCTGAGATGTTTGTACAATGATGAAATCACCTAATCACGTAGTGACGTATTTCTCAGGATGTATTCCCATCATTAAGTGATGCAGGACTATAAATGGTATCCATTGTTGTCCCAGGAGAATGCTTTTGAAGTGTCAGTCTTTAGTACGATGTTTGCTATTAATTAAGATAATACTTTTCTATTTATATTTTTGTAAGAGCTTTAAAATAACAAATGGATATTAAATTTTAGCAAATGCTTTTCTGCATCAATTAAGATAATCCTATGATTTTAAGGATTTTGTTAATTAGATGACTAACTTTAATAGACAGAATATTGGAGCCCCAAAGATGACCCACATTTTAATGCCTGAATCCTGCATTTATGTTAGGTGGTATGAAAAGGTGTGATTAAGGTTGTAGATTAAGTTCAAGTTGTTAATTAGCTGAACATATCATGAGGGAATTATCCTGGATTATCCAGGTAGGCACAGTGTAATGCAAAGGTCCTTTAAATGTGGAAGAGGGAGACAGGAAAGTCAGTGTCGGGGTCATACAAAATGAGAAAAACTCAAACAACCGTTGCTGCCTCTGAGCATAGAAAGGGCCCACAAGGCAGGTAATCTGAGCAGCATCAAGAAACTGTAGAAGGAAATAAAATGGATTCTTCTGTAGGGCCTTCAGAAAGAATGCAACCCCATGGATACCTTGACTTTGGGCTAGTGAGACCCATTTCAGGCTTCTGAACTCCAGAACTGTAAGATAATACATGTGTCATTTGAAGGCACTAAATTGGTGGTTATTTGTTATGCAGAAATAGGAAACGAATACACTGACATTCATTGATTTTCAAATATTGATCCTATCTTGGATTCTTGAAATAAATTGAATTAGGTAATGTTTGTCTTAACCTTTTTATCACCAGATTTGGTAATTTATTGTTCATAAGTTTTGCTTTTATGGTCATGGTGATGAATGTTTCATAATTTTTCTTTCTTATGATATCTTTTTGAGCCTTCGGCATCAAGGATATACTGGTGTCATAAAATCATATTAGAAGTCTTTCATCTTGTTTTTCAACACTTAGGAAGAATTTAGATAAGATGAATGTTTTTTTCTTTTCAAATTTTAGGTAGAAAGTCTTGAGGAAGCTACCTGTGGCCTCAGATTTATTTTTTATTGGGGGATAATGTATTATGAATTTAATTTACTTAATAGATATATGGCAATGCAAATTAAGGTTTCTGTTAGACAGATTTTCCTGATGCCCTAAGAGGTTCTTGAGGAACTATGCCCTTATGATTCCTAGAGGCCTTCACATTTAACAGGGATGACCCATGACACACATTCATAAAATCCTAAGACAGCCTAAGGATCTAGACGAAAGCTACTATGTGACACTGAATTTCTGAGATCTTAGCACGACACCTTTAAATATCTCATCTCTCTCTACTTGTGATGTGCTCCTAAAAGAAAAACTGATGACACTTTTGACATTTTCAGGAAATCTCCTTGGTTAGATCTAACAGTTCACTGGGTATGTTTTTATATCTTACCTTTCTTTAGGCAAAAGTGATGCCAGTTTCTCCCAGCCTTTAATAACATCTTACTCAATTTCCTTTAAGCCCTCAACAAAAAGCTTTAGACTTGTCAGATGTTGGACTATTTTCTCCTCATGTCTTTACATCTTCTGTCTTTCCCTTTGTCCAAAGCCAAAGCTACATGTTTATGTTTTTGTTATTACAGCATCCCAATTTTGGTGCCAAATTTCATTTTGATCATTTATTTCTGCATTAAAAAAACCACTGCAAAATATCATGGCACTCTACAAAAACTATTTTAATAGACTCACAGACCCTGTGGGTGAAGAATCTGGGTAAGGCACTGAAGGAATGTCTTATATCGTCTTGACTATGTTTGGGGAACATTTGGGACTATTTAAATGGCTGGAGGCAGAAATTATTTGGAGGATCCTTCAGTCATATTTCTTGCACTCGGTCTCTGATGACATTAAGGTTGAGCTCAGCTGGGACTGTCAGCCAGAATGCCTACACATGGCCTTTCCTTGCAGCTTGAACTCCCTCAGTATAATGGCCTCAAGGTAGTAACACAATGGAGATGGTTCATCTTCTTAGTCAGATACTTGCATTGGGTATACTTAGTTACTGAGCAATGAGCTCTCTGCCCAATGCATATAGGAGCCCATTGCATATAATGGGCTCATTTTCTTAAAAGCACTAGCACTAGCTTTTGAGAAAAGGAGGAGCTTTACAGTGAGTTGACTGGCAGGGAGACAGGAGGTAACAGTCAAATTTGTCTCCCTGAGCTGTGGTCTTGGGACAGGTTTTAAAGGCAGTGAATAACAATGAGAGAGATAGGAAAATGCAACAAGGTGCGCTCTGATTGGTTCATGCTAAGTGACAATGGGTTCCTGTCTCTTCAGTCTGCACAGCAACAAAACAAGGCACCCTTCACTTCATAATTTGGTCCCCATTCCTCAAACCAAGTACTTAGATTCTGCTTGTGGTTGACTTTTTTGTTCCAGTTGGCTCTGGGGTTACCAGTAAGGTACACTTGGTTCATCTGGGCTTGCTCAGGTTATGTGACCTGCAACTTGAAGGTTGTTACACTAAAAAATAACTCACCATTTGGTTATATTTTATTACCAACAAAGTGAACCAGACAGGACTAGTTCTGCTGTTATAATTTCTGTACTGCTAAATATTTAGTGTATGCTTTAATCAAAATTCTCTTACATACCTAGAGTATATTTAATTGGTTAAAAAGTATTGGTGCAATACTTTTTTTCTCCTCTAAGTGTGTTTCTGGTGTTATTTTTGATCCAGGGAGGTTCCTTATAAATTGTTTTCCTCCAGTACACAAACAGTTTCAAGATCATATACTGCATTTAATTGCCTTGTCTCTTTTGTTTCCTTTATTCTGCAAAAAATATTTGTTGCTCTTTTTGTGTTTTATGACATTGATAAATTGAGGAATACATTTTCATCCCCCATTTATAAATAAATAAAATATTCCTCATTTGTTGGGTGATTTCTCACAATTTGATTTAGTTTATGCATTCCTACCCAGAGCACTACATAAGGGATATTGTGTAATAGCTGTGGAAAGGATCTGTTCTTGAGGTTTTGGTATGAATTCTTACCACCCCAGCATCTGTTTATTTTATCTAAGACTATAATCCTTTCTTTGACAAGAGTGCTGAATAAATCAACAATAGTGACAGGCAAAAACTATGAGAATGATCAAGAAACCTGACTCAGTTTTTGAATAAATATTTCATAGTGTGAGAAGTAAATATCCAGCAAGTGTGATGGTCGAAGTTTGACAATGCAAGTGTTAGGGGAGATGGAGGTCAGGTGGAGGAAGTCTCCATTCAGTGTATCAAGGTCAGTCTGGCACCCTGTTTGAATGATACTGCTCCAAAGTGTCAGGAAGAAGACTTGCAAGTGTTGTCAATGCCCAGAGGGGTAAAGTGATGATCAAAGACTGACAGGGTAAGTGTGATGGTAGAGAGAAGTCAGGGGGAGAAAGAAGGAGGCTCTAAGTATTTTAAGGCGAGGCTGACATTGCATTTGAAAGGATATTTCTCCAAGGTGTTAGAGAGAAGATTCACAGACTGTAATTATTTTCAGATTTCCACATAGAGAGTTGTGGAAGCCTGCAAATGTTGCACAGTCTACAACATTTATTTAAATAAAACAAAGGCAACATGTTAGCAAAGCTTGAGATGGAATAAAGGATGATCTGACTGATACGTAAACCAAGTATGATAAAGACATTCAAAGAGACAGAGAGACATTTAGAGAGAAAGAGGAAGAGCCACAAATTCAGAAAAAGGAAAAGAATACAACAAACAATACAGGAGAAAGAAACAGTGTGATAGTTCTTTGAAAGAGAGAAGAAAGGGAAAGGGATAATGATACAGGAGGGGGTCAGGGAAGTGCTGGATAGAGAACAGCAGGGTCCCTGGTGAGGGCTTCACCCTTGGGCCTGTGCCCATTGACCTAAGTGAGAATAGGCACTTCTGATTTCACCCCCAAATGTTTCATTTTCCAGGTCCACTCTGGCCCATCACATCCCCCATCTTGTGGCCATATCAACCCGAGACCTTAATGGGCACACACAAAAGCAATTGAATGTTGAGAGGAGCAGAGGAACAGACCAATAGACACCAGCAGACACCAGTAGACCAGCAGACCAGTGACAGTGGAACCACGACAGAGAAAGCGAGAAGGGACATCTGAATGCTGAGGATAATTATGGGGGTGGGGCAGGCAGAGAAGAGTCTGGCCGCTGGGCGGCCTGACTGCAGGGAAAACCACCTTCCCACTCCATCCTCCCCTTCAGCTCACCATCCATGTCCCTGGGAGCCCCATTCACCATTTTTTTTTCTTTTTTTTCTTTTTATTGAGTTTTAGGTTTTGGGGTACATGTGCAGAACATGTAAGATAGTTGCATAGGTACACACGTGGCAGTGTGTTTTGATGCCTTCTGCCCCTTCACCCACATTTGGCAGTTCTCCCCATGCTATCCCTCCCCCACTC
>JAPYYA010002480.1:0-13957 GCA_028533165.1 Leontopithecus rosalia
GGCAATTTCCAAAATAAATAAGCACTAAATACTTCAGATTAGAAGGAATCAGCAAAAGGACTCTAACAGTTCAAAAAGTCAAAGTGTTTTCTTACCTCTAAAATATTGCACTATCTCTGCAGCAATAGATCCTAACCAGGTTAAAATGTCTGAAGTGACAGACATACAATTCAGAACTGGATTGCAAGTAAGCTCAATGAGATTCAAGAGACTGTTGATATTCAATCCGTGGAAACCAGAAAAATGATTCAGTACTTGAAAGACATAGACTGTTTTTGAAAGTTATACATTAAGTTCTGGGGTACATGTGCAGAATGTGCATGTTTGTTACACATGTATACATGTGCCATGGTGGTTTGCTGCATCCATCACCCCACCATCTACATTAGGTATTTGTCTTAATGCTATCCCTTCCCTATCCCCCCACTCCCTTCTATCCCTCCCTAGCCCCCCACCCCCTGACAGGCCCTGGTGTGTGATATTCCTTCCCTGGAAAGACACAGACATTTTAAGGAAACCAAAATAAATAAATAAATAAATAAATAAATAAATAAATAAATAAATAAACAAAAAAACCAAACTGGACGTCTGGAGTTTAAAAACCGACTCTAAAAATTTCAAAATGCAGTTGGAAGCCTCCATAACACACTAGAACAAGCTAAAGGAAGAATTTTAGAGCTCAAAGACTGGTCCTTGAAATCAACCCAATAGGAGAAAAATAAAGAAAAAAGTATTTAAAAATTTTAAAAAACCTCTGAGAAATATTGGATTAGTTAATGAACCACACTTAAATATTCATTGTCATTCTTGAGAGAGAAGGAGAAAGAGTAAGCAACTTGGAAAACTTTGAAGCAACTTTGAAGATATACTACATAAAAAATTCTCCAATATTGCTAGAGAGAATTACATACAAATTCAAGAAATTCAGAGAACCCCTGCAAAATACTATACAAGATGACTGTCCCCAAGGCACAAAGTCATCAGACTTTCCAAGGTCATCGAGGAAGATAAAATCTTAAAGGCACCTAGAAAAAATGATCGTATTTAGAAAGGGAACTCCTTTAGAATAACAGCAGACTTCTCAGGAGAAACCTGATAAGCCAGAAGAGATTGGGGGCCTATTTTTAGCATTCTTAAAGAAAATAAATTTCAACCAAGATTTCCATATTGTGCCAAATTAAACTTCATAAACAGAGGAGAAATAACATATTTTTTCAGACAAGCAATTGCTAAGGGAATTTGTTACTACTAGTTGAGCAATACAAGACATTCGTAAGAGAATTCTAAACATGAAAATGAAAGAATGGTACCCGCTACCATAAAAATGCACATAAGCATTTAGCTTATGGTCCCTGTGAAGCAAGTACAAAATCAACACTACAAAGCAACTAACAACAATAGAAGATCAAAACCTCACATATTAATATTAATCTTGAATCTGTATTTCAGTGCATATAGCCTAAATGCCCCACATAAAAGGCACAGAGTGGCAAGTTATATTACACAACAAGACTAATTATTCTTCAGTCCTCAAGAGACCCATCTCACATGTAATGACACCCATAGGCTCAAAGTAAAAGAAATAGAATATGATTTATTGCACAAATGGAAAATAAAAAAGAGCAGAAGTTGCTAATCTTATATCAGACAAAAGAGAATTTAGACCATCAACAGTAAAAAGGACAAAGAAGGTCATTACATAATAATAAATGGTTCAGGCCAGGCACGGTGGCTCACGCCTGTAATCCCAGCACTTTTGCCTGCCTGGCAAACATGGAGAAACCCTGTCTGTACTAAAAATAAAAAAATTTAGCCAGGCGTGGTGGTGCATGTCTGTAATCCCCACTATTTGGGAGGCTGAGGCAGGAGAATCACTTGAACTTGGGAGGCAGAGGTTGCAGTGAGCTGAGGTTGTGCCATTGTACTCCAGCCTGGGCAACAAGAGCAAAACTCAGTCTAAATAATAAATAAATAAATAAATAAAAATGGTTCAATTTAACAAGAAGTCTTAACTATCCTAAATATATACACACCTAACATTTGAGCACCCAGATTCACAAAACAGGTACATCTAGGTGTATGAAAAGACATAGCCACACAATAATAGTTGGGGACTTCATCCCACTGACAATGATAGATCACTGAGGTAGAAAACTAACAAAAATTCTGGACTTAAATGTGATATTTACCAATTGGACCTAATAGACATCTACAGAATATTCCATGCAACAACCACAGAACATACTTACTTGCCATCTGCACATGGGACATATTTTAAGATTAACCACATGCTCAGCCATAAAAGCAAGTCTCAATAAATACAAAAATTAAATTCCACCAAGCATATTTTTGGACAATAGTGAATAAAAATAGAAATCAATACCAAGAAGCTCTCTTAAAACCACAAAATCACATTGAATTTAAACAGCATGCTCCAGGATGACTTCTGGGTAAACAGTACAATTAAGGCAAAAATTTTAAAATTGAAATAGCAGCAAAGAATTAGAAAGATTTCAAATTAAGAACCTAATAATACTGCACTTGGAGGGACTAAAAAAACAAGCACTAGCTAAACCCTAACCAAGAAGAAGAAAATAAATAACTAAAATCAGAGCAGAACCAAACAATATCAAGACTCAATAACCCATACACAAGTTGAGCAAAGTGAAAAGTTGGTTTTTGAAAAGATAAACAAGATGGATAAACTTCTAGCTACATTAACAAAGAAAAAAGAGAGAAAAGCCAACAAGCACAGTCAGATATGCAAAGGTAATTTTTTTACAACTGATCTCACAGAAATACCAAGCTTCTCAGATACTGTTATGAACATATCTATGCACAAAAACTAGAAAACTCAGAGGAAATGTACAACTTCATGGTAACACACAACTTCCCAAGATTGCATCAGGAAGAAACTGTGACCTTGAATGGACCAATAACAAGTTCTGATATTGAATAAGTAACATAAAGCCTACCACCCAAATAAAAGCCCTAGAGCAGATAAAATCACAGAATGCACCAACATAAAAAGAAGAGATGGTACCAATCTTACTGAAATGATTCCAAAATGTTAAAGAGGAGAAATTTCTCTCTAACTCATTCTATGAGGCCAGTATCTTCCTGAGACCAAAATCTGGCAGACACAAGGAAAGAATGAAACTACAGGTGAATATTCTGCTGAACATAGACACAAAAATCTTCAACATAATACTAGCAAACTAAATCCTTCAGTGATCAAAAGTACATTGACTTTGTTCAAGTTAACATCAAAATGTTAATTCATCATGAACAAGTAGGCTTTATTCTCAGGATACAAGTTTGGTTTAACATATGCAAATTAATATATGTGATTCACCATATAAACAGAATTAAGAACAGAAACCATGTAATCATCACACAGATACAGAAAAAGCTTTTGATAAAATCCAACATTTCTTCATGACAGAAACCTTCAACAATCTAGGCATAGAAAGAACATATCTTAAAATAATAAGAAGCATCTATGACAAAACCATAGCCAACATCATACTGAATGGGCAAATGCTGGATGCATTGCCCTTCAGAACTGGAACAAGACAAGGATGCCCAGTCTCCCCACTGCTATTCAACGTAGGACCATAAGACCTAGCCAGACCAATCAGGCAGCAGCAAGAAAGAAAAGGAATCCAAATAGGAAAAGAAAAAGTCAAACGATCTCTTTTTGCTAATGATATAAGTCTATGCCTAGAAAACCCTAAATATTTTACCAAAAGGCTCCTGGACCTTATAAATAACTTCAGTAAAATTTCAGGACAAAAAAAATCAATATACAAAAATCAGTAGCATTTCTATATGCCAATAACCTTCAGGTTTAGAGTCAAATCAAGAACACAATCCCATGTACAATAAATAGCCACACATGCAAAAAAAATTACCAAAGAATATATCTAGCAAAGGACGTGAAAGATCTCTACAAAGACAATGAAAAAACACTGCTGAAAGATATGATAGATTACAAAAATAAGTAATATTTACAAAAGAAGTAATATTACAAAAATATTCCATGCTCACAGATTGAAAGAATAAATACTGTTAAAATGGTCATTATTACTCAAAGCAATCTACAGATTCAACACTATTTCTTTCAAACCACCAACATCATTTTTAACAAAATTAGAAAAAAGTATTCTGAAATTCATATGGAGCCAAAAAAGCGTCTGAATAGCCAAAACAGTCCTAAGGAAATATAACAAAGCAGTGATCAGACACCACATTACCTGACTTAAACTCTACTACAAGGCTACAGCAACCTAAACAGCATAATAGTGGTACACAAACAGACACATAGACCAATGAAACAGAGAATAGAGAATGTGGAAATAAAGCCACACACCTAGAACCAACTGATGTTTGACAAAATCCACAAGCTCACAAATGATACTGGTATAGCTGGCTAATATCTGAGGTAGAAAGAAACTGGATCTTTATATACAAAAACTTTCCCCATATACAAAAATGCAATTCCTAAAACTATAAAAATCCTAGAAGAAAATACTAACAAATATCATTCTGGCCCTCAGCCTTAGGAAATAATTTATGACTAAGTCCTCAAAAGCAATTGCAGCAAAACAAAAATTGATAATTGGGACCTAATTAAATTAAGGAGCTTCTTCATAGCAAAATAGACTACCAACAGAGTAAACAGACAGCCTACAGAATGGGGGAAAATATTCACAAACTATGGTTCTGCCAAAAGTCTAATAGCCAGAATCTATAAAGAATGTGAACAATTCCACAAGCAAAAACAAAATAACCCCATTAAAAAATGGAAAAATGACACAGACACTTCTCAAAAGAAGACACATAAATGGCCAAGAAATATATATATAAATGCTCAACATCACTAATCATCAGAGAAATGCAAATCAAAACTACAATGAGATACATTTTGTACCTTCAAAATGGCTATAATTTAAAAAGTTGCAATATAACAGATGTTGACAAGCCTATGGTGATAAGGAATGCTTATACAATATTGGTGGAAATGTAATTTAGTTCAGCCACTATGGACAGCAGCTTGGAGATTTCCCAGAGAACTAAAAATGGAAATATTGGAGCTAAGCAATCCCATTACTGAGTATATAGTAAGGAAAATGAATTATGACATTTGCCCTTAAAGACATATGCCCTTGTACATTCATTTCAGCACGATTCACAATAGAAAAGACATGGAATCAACCTAGAAACTCATCACAAGTGAGCTGGATAAAGAAAATGTGGTTCATACACATCATGGAATACTACCCAGCCATAAATAAGAAAGAAATCATGTCCTTTGCAGCAATATAGATGCAGCTGAAGGCCATTATCCTAAACAAATTAATATATAAGCAGAAAAGCAAACACCACATGTTCTCACTGATGAGTGGGAGCTAAGCATTAGGTGCATATGAGCATAACAATGGGAAAAATAGACATTGGGGACTATTAGAGGTAGGATAGAGGGAGAGGAGTAAGGGTTGAAAAACTACCTGCACTCACTACCTGTACAAATCAACGGGTTCATTTGTACATTGTACCTTAGCGTCATGCAATATATCCTTGTAAGAAACCTGCACATGTGTCCCCTGAATCTACAATAAAGGTTGAAGTTTTAGAAAGAGCATTAAAAAAATAAAAGATTCAGGGACACCATGATTTGCTCACCTGAGTACCTTAAAACATCCTAGGCAGAAAGACTAAGACTAAAAAATGTTGATGAGTTGTGGTACAGGGTAATTCACAAAGGATTGCATCAAATCCACTTCTCTGTCAATTTTTAAGAGCACATGAAGAAGTATGGGGTTAATATAGATGATTACTACTTAGGATGCTTGTAGTTTCTAATATATTCCTGTGGTTGACCTGAGCAAATAAATTTTATTACAATAAATTTAACATTGACATTTTAAAGTTTTTATACAGAACTATAAACTCAAAGTATTATATTCATGGTATATAACGTTATTCTTTCATTGGTATATTTTTAACTGCTTGGCACACATAAATGCCAGAGCATAATCAAAATATCAAAATAATAATAACTTATAGGAATATATATATATATATATATATATATATATATATATATATATATTCAAACTTAGGTGTTGGAAGGTTTATCAATGGCATGTACAGTCCTGACAGCCAGAGGAAGGAACATCTTGGTCCTGGAGGGTAGATCTTGGTGGCACACCATGACATCCGTAATAGTCCATTCATTATGCCACTTGGTTCCACTTAGGTCATATAATATGTTCACTCCATCTGGAAAGCAGTCTTCTGGGGAAACTTAAAAGGATTTTAATGGAGTGAAATATTGTCCTCATTACTGCAGTTGGTCTTGGGGATACAATTGGCACTGATGTTATATTTCCTCTACTGCTCATCTAGGTTCCCTGCACAGCTGGAAATGAATCTCTACTGACATAGTAAGCTTACCTGATCCAGTAACTCAGACCTTCATTCCTGAGGGGTCTGATCTCCTGGGTGCTATAATCTTATCAGTCGACTACCTCTGTGTGTTTACCATAAAAACTAAGTAAAGAAGTACAAAGAGGTGGCCCAATGGGCCACCTGATTGCCAAAGGTATTTTTCCTTTCTGCACTGTATACTGGAAGCACTATCTCCTCCTGCTAATCAGAGTTCCTTGCACCTACATAGATTGTGACTTCTCTCCTGCCTGCTTGTCTTTTGGTAAAAGGAGTGGCAGCTATAGGTTAAAGTTCAGTGGGATTTTTCTGTGTCCCTGATGGAAGCATTTCTCCTCTAGAACCTGGGACCTCTAAAATGTAGAGTCCAAAATTATAGTGTAGGAAGCACAGATTCCCTGAGACAGTCTATAGGGGGTGATGATAAAGATTGCTACCAGACCTTAGTTTGGCACCCATATAAGCTGTCTGTTGGGGACACAGCACCACATTATGGTAATTGATTTAGGATGCACTTTGTATCCTCTTGGATGTTATCCTGTATGCACAGATTATAAACTTCTTTGGTCGGGCCTTCTGAAGGCCATGTCCTTGCTCAAATCAGGCGTCAATTGAGGGCTGTGTGGTATTTGACAGTAAAACATGACTATCCATCCTGCGGTGACCCGAATTAACTTCATCATTTATTGTACTAGAGTTCCTTGATGACAAGAGTACTTTGTAGCATATATTTTATTCCATTTCTTAGGTATTTGTATGTCTATCCTTCGATTGATTGTAAAATAATTGACCATGACAGCCAAGTTTTATACATACCTTCTTGATGGCTAGCATGCCATGATGTTTGGTGTTATCCCCTCATTAAATATTTATTGGGCACTTATTATGTGTCAGGCAATGTGCAAGACATTATGATTTAGAGCAAATGTGGTGAAAACTCTCAGACTTTCAGTTCTATCTAAAAGAAGAAGAAATTAACAAATATTATTTACCAGAAGTGAGAAAAAAAGCTAACATTTTCCTTCCACTAATTACATTCTAAGAATGGTGCTTAGGAGTTTGCATGTGTTCCACACACTTCCTAAAACCAACTTACATGTTTGCTATTATTACCTTTTCTTTATAAAGGGAAGCTTGGGTTTTTCTTAGCTCAACAAAGTCCTGGGAGTTATCATTACTTAACCTTCAGGTAGAAAGAGCTCATAGGCTCACTGGATTTCATCCAACCTCCCCTTCACTCACTTTGAGAAGTATAGTTATTCATTATTGCTAAAGGCTTTGTATTGTTTAATAGTCTAGGATGGAGCTATTGAATGGTTTTGCACCTCTGCAAAGGATCTCTCTCACCTGGTAACTTGGCTGAGATAGGCTTGGATATAGTTCCCACGGCAGTTTACTGGCCCATTAGTAGTTCCTTAAGAAGGGTGCAAAACAGGCAGTTTTAACCATTACTCTCAAAATATTGGGGCAAACTATCTTGTTTTTGCTATTCCCATTCTGGGTGGTCATTTCACTGTTGGGGTTCTGGCTTTTCCTTATGTAACATAGCAGTGTGTATAATTGAATTGGCCTTGGAGGTAAAGGTGATTTGACTAGGTTTGGTGCCAGAAAATATCTGTCTTCATATCTTAGATAAAAGGAGACTTGAGTTCAGACTAGTTCATTAGAGTTCTAAATTGCAGTTTGGGGACAAAGCAAAACAAATAATATGCTGTTCCTTTGCTTTTCTTCGTTTTTGTGTATGTATTTCCCTATGCAGGAAATATGTAGTGAAAGCAGGATTTGGGTATTTCAGAAACTATTGTCCGATAATACTATATTTGCACTACAGTTTTTACATATGAACATTAACTCAATGTCAATGATCATGACTTGAAATAATGGATCTATTTCATTTTATTTTGAGACAAGATCTCACTCCATCACCTGGCCTAGGGTGCTGTGGCGTGATGTCGCTCACTGCAACCTCAGCCTCCCAGCTTTAATCGATTCTCCTGTCTCAGCCCTCTGAGTAGCTGGGACTCCAGGTGTGTGCCACTGAGCTTGGCTAATTTTTGCATTTTTGGTAGAGATGGGGTTTCTCCATGTTAGCTGGGCTGGTCTTGAACTCCTGGCCTCAAGTGATCTGCCCACCCAGACCTCCCAAAGCCATCATGCCCAGCCAATTTATCTATTTTAAATAGTACTTAATTAAAGTCTTATTTGTCTATAGTGAAATGCACAAATATTAAGCAAACCCTTCTTATCACTTCTCTGCCTTGATCTTTTGACTGAGATCAAGTGTGAACAGTCTTACACTTTTTTATGCATGTGTTTACCCATGTGATCACTATCCAGATCAAGATATAAATAACTTTCACCACACAAAATGTTTTGTTGGGACTCATTTCAATTAGTTCTCTTCACTCTGAGTTACAATTACCATTCTGAATTCTATTCCTATGTGTTACTTTTGCCTGCTTTAAATGTTACATAAGTGGTATTTATTGCATTATTTACTTTTCTGTTTCTGGCTTCTTACACTAAACCTAATGTTTTTTAGATGATTCATGGTATTGTATGCATCAGGAGTTAATAGTATCCACAGGATTTCAATGGTGTATCCGTTTAACTGTTGCAGTACTAATGAGTATCTAAAAAAAATTCAAAACCTCTATATTGAAATGTGCAAAACTTCATAGTAATATGCAAAATCTCCTTCCTGGAAATGAACAAGC
Organism: Leontopithecus rosalia; assembly: GCA_028533165.1. Taxonomy (NCBI): domain Eukaryota; kingdom Metazoa; phylum Chordata; class Mammalia; order Primates; family Cebidae; genus Leontopithecus; species Leontopithecus rosalia. Next base: position 9,168 of record JAPYYA010002480.1, read on the forward strand.
AAAAAAATTACTAAGAGAAATCAGTAAGTCCTAAATCAAAGGAGAAATAAACCATGTTTGTGGATTGAAAATTCAATGTTAAGATGTTAGTTAATACTTCCAAAAATTGTTCAATCCAGTTAAAATTCCAGCATGCTTATAATAAAAGATATCTATAAGCGAAATCTAAGATTAATACAGAAAAAATGGCCTAGACAAGTCAAATAATCTTTAATGAAAGCTACTGTGACAGAACCTGGATCTCCCTGGGCCTGAGTCCCTAGAAGGATGGGTGGCTGCAGTCTCTGCATACCAGCAGACTTAGCCTTTCCTCCTGGTAGTTCTGAGGAATCCAGGCAACCCAGATGAGCAGGTTCCCCCTCAGTGAACCACACCCCCTCCAACAAGGGTCAAAGTGCTTCATTAAATGGGTCCTGCTCCCCATGCCACCCAACTGACTGAGAACCTCCAACAGGGGTTGTCAGATACCCTATACAGGAGTGATCCTACTGGCATCAGGTTGGTGCCCCTCTAGGTCAGAGGTCCCAGAAGAAAGAGGAGACATCCATCTTTGCTGTTCTCCTGCCTCCTCGAGGGACATCTCCAGGTTTGGGAGTGAATCAGATGAATAAGGCCTGAAGTGAACCCCCAGAAAACTGTAGCAGCTCCACAGAAGAGGGACTTTACCATAAAAAGAAAAACCATCAGAAAGCACCAACACCACCATCAACAATGACAACAACAAAAAAAGCCCCACAAAAATGCCATCCAAGGGTCAGCTGCCTCAAAGACCAAAATTGGACAAACTCACGAAGATGAGAAAGCATCAATGAGAAAATGCTGAAACCCAAAAGGCTAAAGTGCCTCTTCTCCTGCAAATGATCGCAACATCCCTCCATCAACGGCACAGAACTGAATGAAGGGTCAGATGGATAAAATGACAGAATTAGGCTTCAGAAGATGGGTAATGAAAACTACACTGAGCTAAAGGAGCATGTTCTAGCCCAAAACAAAGAAAGTAAGAACCTTGAAAAAAAATAATAAAAAAAAACCAAAAAACCCAAAAACATAAAACAAAAAAATAATAATAATAAAAAAAAGAAAGTAAGAACCTTGATAAAAGGTTAGAGGAATTAATAACTAGAATACCCTGTTTAGAGAGGAACATAAACGACCTGATGGAGGTGAAAAACACAGCATGAGAACTTTGTGAAGCAGACGCAAGTATCAATAGCTGAATCAACCAAGGGGAAGAAAGGATATCAGAGTTTGAAGACCACCTTACTGAAATAAGACAGGTGGACGAGACTAGAGAAAAAAAATGAAAAGGAATGAATAAAGCCTCCAAGAAATATGGGATTTCATATAAACAACCTAAAGTTGATTAGAGTACCAGAAGGAGATGGGGAGAATGAAAACAAGCTAGAAAACACTGCTATCTAGGAGAATTTCCCCAACCTAGAAAGACAGGCTAATATGCAAACTCAGCAAATACAGAGAACACCACTAAGATGCTCCACAAAAAGATCAACCCCAAGACACGTTATCATCAGATAGTCCCAAGTTAAAACAAAGGAAAAACTGTTAAGGACAGCCAGAAAAAAAGGCCAGGTCAACTACAAACAGAAGCCCATCAGACTAACAGCAGACCTCTCAGCAGAAATTCTATAAGCCAGAAAACATTGAAGGCCAACATTCAACATTCTTAAAGAAAAGAATTTTCAACACAGAATGCCATATCCTAACAAACTAAGATACATAAGCGAAGGAGAAATAAACTCGTTTCCAGACAAGCAAAGGAGGAGGGACTTTGTTACCACCAGGATTGCCCTGCAAGAGCTCCTGAAAGAAGCACTGAATATGGACTGGAAAAACTGGTACCAGCGACTGCAAAAACACACCAAAATATAAAGACCAATGACACTTAGAAAACCTGCATCAACTAGTGTCCAAAATAACCAAATGGCATCATGATGACAGGATCAAATTCACACACAACAACGCTAACCTTAAATGTAAATGGGCTAAATGCCCCAATTAAGACACAGACTGGCAAATTGGATAAGGAGTCAAGATGCGTTGGTGTGCTATATTTAGCAGACCCATCTAATGTGCAAAGACACATACAGATTCAAAATGAAGGGATGGAGGAAAATTTACCAAGCAAATGGAAAGCAAAAACAAAAACAAAAACAAAAAACAGGGGTTGCAATCCTAGTCTCTTACAAAATAGGTTTGAAACTACAAAAATCAAGACAGACAAAGAAGGGCATTAAATAATGATAAAATGAACAATTCAACAAGAAGAGCTAACTATTCTGAATATGTATGCACCCACTGCAGGAGCACACAGAGTCATAAAACAAGTTCTTAGAGACCTACAAAGAAACTTAGACTTCCACACAATAATACTGGGAGACTTTAGCACCTACTGTCAGAATTAGACAGATCAATAAAACAGGAAATTAACAAGGATATTTAGGACTTGAACTCAGCTCTGGATCAAGTGGACCTGGTAGATTTCTACACAACTCTCTACCCCAAATACACAGAATATCCATTCTATACATTCTTCTCAGTGCCACATGACGCTTATTCTAAAATTGACCACATAATTGGAAGTAAAACACTCCTCAGCAAATACAAAAGAACTGAAATCATAATAAATAGTCTCTCAGACCACAGTGCAATCACATAAGGACTCAGGATTAAGAAACTCACTCAAAACCACACAATTTCATGCAAATTGAACAACCTGCTCCTGAATGACTCCTGGGTAAATAATGAAATTAAACCAGAAATAAAGAAGCTCTTTGAAACCAATGAGAACAGAGGAACAATACACCAGTATCTCTGGGACACAGCTAAAGCAGTGTTAAGAGAGAAATTTATAGCACTAAATGCCCACATCAGAAAGCTAGAAAGATCTCAAATGAACATCCTAACATCACAATTAAAAGAGTCAGAGAGGTGGCCAGGTGCAGTGGCTCAGGCCTGTAATCCCAGCACTTTGGGAGGCTGAGGTGGGTGGATCATGAGGTCAAGAGATCCAGACCATCCTGGCCAACATGGTGAGACCCCGTCTCTACTAAAAAATAAAAAAATTAGCTGGGCGTGGTGGTGCATGCCTGTAGTCCCAGCTACTTGGGAGGCTGAGGCAGGAGAATTGCTTGAACCTGGGAGGCAAAGGTTGTAGTGAGATGAGACCATGCCACTGCACTCCAACCTGGCACCTGGCAACAAAGCAAGACTCTGCCTCACAAAAAAAAAAGAAAGAAAGAAAAGAAAAGTGTCAGAGAGGCAAGAGCAAACAAATCCAAAACCAACAGAAGACAAGAAATAAGATCAGAGAAGAATGAAGGATATAGAGAAAATTAAAAACCCTCCAAAAAATCAATGAGTCCAAGAGCCGGTTTTTTTAAAAAACTAACAAAATAGATAGACTGCTAGCTAGACTAATAAAGAAGAAAAGAGAGAAGAATCAAATAGGCACAATAAAAAATGATAAAGAGGACATCACCACTGAGCCCACAGAAATATAAACTACCGTGGGAGAATACTATAAACACCTCTAAGCAAATAAACCAGAAAATCTAGGAGAAATGAATAAATTCCTGGACACATACTCTCTCCCAATAATAAACCAGGAAGGAATTAAATCCCTGAATAGACCAATAACAAGCTCTGAAATTGAGGCACTAATTAATAGCCTACAAACTAAAAAAAAGCCCTGGACCAGATGGATTTACAGCTGAATTCTACCAGAAATACAAAGATGAACAGGTACCATTGCTTCTGAAACTATCCCCAACAGTTGAAAAGGGGGGACTCCTTTCTAACTAATTTTACGAAGCCAGCATCATCTTGATACCAAAACCAGAAAGAGACACAACAAAAATAGAAACCTTCAGGCCATATCTCTCATGAACATCAATGTGAAAATCCTCAATAATATACTATCAAACAGAATCCAGCAGCACATCAAAAAACTTATCCACCACGATCAAGTAGGCTTCATCCCTGGGATGCAAGCCTTGTTCAACATGCTCAAATCAACACAAACAGAACTGAATACATAAACAGAACCAAAGACAAAAGCCACAGGATTACCTCAATAGATGCAGAAAAGGCCTTTGATAAAGTTCACATCCTTTCATGTTAAAAACTCTCAATAAATTAGGTATTGATGGAACATATCTCAGAATAATAAGAACAATATGACAAACCCACACCGAATATCATATTGGATGGGCAAAAGCTGAAAGCAGTCCCTTTGAAAACCGGTAAAAGACAAGGATGCCCTTTCTCACCATTCCCATTCAACATAGTATTGGAAGTTCTGGCCAGGGCAATAAGCCAAGAGAAAGAAATAAAGGGCATTCAAACAGGAAGAGAGGAAGTCAAGTTGTCCCTGTTTGCAGACATCATGATTCTATATTTAGAAAACACTATCATCTTAGCCCAAACACCTTTTTTTTTCTTTTTATTGTGTTTTAGGTTTTGGGGTACATGTGCAGAACATGTAAGATAGTTGCATAGGTACACACGTGGCAGTGTGTTTTGCTGCCTTCTGCCCCTTCACCCACATTTGGCATTTCTCCACATGCTATCCCTCCCCCGCTCCCCCCGCGCTGTCCCTCCCCTATTTCCCCCAATAGACCCCACTGTGTAGTACTCCCTTCCCTGTGTCCATGTGTTCTCATTGTTCATCACCTGCCTATGAGTGAGAATATACGGTGTTTCATTTTCTGTTATTGTGTCAATTTGCTGAGAATGATGTTCTCCAGATTCATCCATGTCCCTACAAAGGA
>JAPYYA010002481.1:0-13956 GCA_028533165.1 Leontopithecus rosalia
CTCTAATCTTGTCTTCTTATTTTATTTCATTAAGTTGGACTTTGACCTCTGATATCCTTTCTTCTGCTTGAACAATTCGAGTGTTTAAACCTGTGCATACTTCTCGGAGTTTCTGTATTGTATTCTTCATTTCCATTAATTCACTTATATTCCTTTCTAAGTTGTCTATTCTCATTAGGATTTCATCAAACCTTTTTTCAAATTTCTTAGTTTCTTTACGTTGGGCTACAACATGTTTTTTTAACTCACAGAAGTTTCTTATTATCCATACCCTGAAGCCTGATTCTGTTATTGGGATGCGCTCATTCTCCATCAAGCCTTGTTCAATTGTTGATGTGGAACTGTGATCATCTTTAGAGGGAGAGGCGTTCTGATTTTGAGTATTCTCAGCCTTTTTACACTGGTTTCTTCCCATCATTGTAAATTTATCCTCCTATCGTCTTTGAAATTACCAACTTTCAGATTAGGTCTCTTGAGTGGACGTCCAAGTTGTTAGTTCCCAGGGCCAGAACAGCGGCATTAAGACTGAGGGTGCTTTTCTGCCCAGGATTTTCCTGTCTGGCTTCCTTCTTGTGTCCGTAATAGGCGACTCCGGTTTCCCAGAGCTCCAAACCTCAGTCAGAAGGGGAACCAGTCCCGTTTACTCTGCACCGAGAGCTGCCGCACTGAGGTGCTGTCACAACCACTGCGCCGGCCTCAGGAGTCGTGCTGGGGACCCGTGTGGCTCCTCCAAACCTCGGTCAGAAGGGGAGCCAGCCCCGTTTACTCTGCTCCAAGAGCTGCTGGGCCGAGGTGCTGGTGAAACCGCTGCGCCGGCCACAAGAGTCGCGCTGGCGACCTGTGTGGCTCCTCTGCTGGCAATCTTCTGTTCCATGAGTGACCAGAATTTGTCTGAAAGTGTGGCGTCCTCTAGTTTTGTGCGCTTTCACTAAGAGCTGCAAACCCGAGATGTTAGTGATCGGCCATCTTGGATCGTTCCCCCCAATGTGGTATTGTTTTTAAAAAGCCTTCCCTGGAAAGAGTTTTGATTGCTTCAAGTCTGGAATGAATAGAGTGTTGAGGATTCTGCTCTTTATAAAAGTAGAAGTCATAGAGTACTTTGAAATGGCTCTTCTTAAAGAGTTAAGGAATATAACTAATATTCACATGATGCTTTACAAGTGCTTTCCCTTTATCTTGTTTTAATTCCTATAGTAGCTCCAAGAAAGGTATTATATATAATGTTTCCCGTTTTACAGATGAGGAAATTGAGGGTTAGAAAAGTGACTTGCTCAGGGTCACACAATTAATAAGTGGTAGAGATGCATGCAAACCCCTTTATCTAACTCTAGTCTCAATGAGCATAAACTGCATGTGTGGAAATATCAGTATAGTGGGTATTTCCTTTAACTTATTGTAATGTGGTCTCAATTTAACTTAATGTGTTTGCTCTTTTCTGTTTGAACTGTTAGCCCTTACACATAGATTGGAAAGAGCAACCTGGTAGTAGGTGAAGAAACGAAAGTGCAGGGAAATGACAGAATATCCCGTTCCATGTTTAGGTCATTGTTACCTAGCTGAAACATCCTCCTGTAAGGTTGGCAGGGACTTTGTGGTCCTGCTGCAGTGTGGACAAATTCTTTACAGTGTACTTCAGTACTGAGCAGTTATGACAGCTGGTTTAAATGAGCTTCTGTGTCAGTCACCTTCCTTGAGGCCTCAGTGCCCATTTTTCTCTCCACCCTAGTAGTAGAAAGAGATCTTGATAAGGAATCAGGAAACCTTGATTCTAAAGTTGCAGTTAGGTGATTTGCTAATTGACCTGTTTTCTTCAGGACTCAATTTGGTCAGTACTACCTCTTTGAAGACTTTCTTGAAATCTTAGGGTGGCCTTCCTTTTTTTTTTCCTGGATATTGTGATACTGTTGTTTAAGTATTGGCTGTATGGCACTTAACTCATTGTTTTGCAATTATGTTTCTTTCAGACTAGAACTATACCTCTAGCCTTTTTTTTTCTACCAGTCCATCTGCATTTGAGAATCACTGCCCCAAACTGTACATTCTGTGAGAGCACAGTCACAGGGTTCCTTGTGGTAGACATTTGTAGTTTGCTTCTGTAGCTTCCTTCTTATCTCAGCAATGGCCTCAGATATTGGTTTTAGGAACCATTCTTCCGCCCTGCTTTGCTTCATATAGTTTGGGTAGGAATTTCTTAGTTCTAGCATTACGTGAACCAGGCTCAAAGTAACCAAGGCATCACATTCCTCTGGCCATGGTGATTGGTTTAGGGGTAAATATGTTTTAAGCTGGTCTAAACTAAATGTTCAGGACTTTTGTAAGCCACTATAGAAGAACTTCTCCAAGTCCTGCTACACTAAAGTTTTGCCACCATAAGAGCAGAGAGTCTGGCTTATCATAGAACCAGCATTGAGGAAGTGAAGCTGAAGAGGTGGAGGCAGTGACTTTGAGCTCTGAATTGAGCCTTCCCCATTGTCTACCCTAATCTTGGGCTTCAGTTAATTAAGTCAGAAATTAGGCTTTTTGCTTAAACCAGTTTGTTTTCTGTCATTTACAACCAAGAGTCCTAACTAATCTATTTCTCTTCTGCACCTAAGCATAGTTCATAGCCTAGAATTTGTTAATTGCATAAATGATTGAACTCTATGACCTTGTTTTTCTTAGTCTCAGGTTCTTTTTCTGTAGAATGGGAATGATAATTTCTGCCTGCCTGGCTCAGAGTTGTGTGAGTTAATAGAAGGAAAAGCTTTCTGGTCTCTCCTGCACTTAGTCTATACCAAGCAAGTGACCATTTAATTATATAATTACATATAACCATTGTATAATGGTTTTTTTCTTTCAACTTGATTGTGTACCCCCTTAGACTGGACTGCATCCTACATATTTATTGTTTTCCTCCTACTCCTTAGCACAGTATTGGAAAAAGAGTGGGCATTCATGAATATTTATTAGTGATGACAGTAGCAGCTACAGTTTATTGCATTCATTTATTGGGCCAGATAGTATGTAGGCATTCTATATAAATTATCTCTAAAACTCAACTAAATAGCAGTATTAGATAGCTGTTAGATAAGCAGTATTGTCCTTAGAGGATAGTTGCATAGCTAACAAATGGGAGAGCTGAAATTGTTGGTTGAGTTATGATGGAAAATAAATGTAATGGAGCCTTCCAAAGCATATACCAGGAATGTTTGAGGTGTCTGCCTTAGGTGGATGATCATCAGGTAAATACCTGATGGTGATGAAATCCTGGCCTGGTTTGGAATTGCTTGAAAAGCTATTTTTCAAGTCTTTTCTTGGCATAGTTTCATTGGCTTCACCAATCCACTGCATCACTATTAAGCAGTAAAAGATACAGAGAATAGAATCATTGGAAATACTGGTCACAAAGATACTGTATATTATGGTGATGTCCCATTGAATATCACAATGAATGTCCCCTCCCTGAGGCCCATGTGAATTGATGCCTCACTAAATATGCTCAGCTGGTACTCAGGGAATGTTTTGCTCAGGTTCAGGCAGAACCTCCCTGTTAGCAGGTAACCTTTTATTTTATTTTATTTTTTTTGAGATGCAGTCTCATTCTGTCACATGGGCTGAAATGCAATGATGCCATCTCAGCTCACTCCGCTTCTTGGGTTCAAGTGATTCTCCTGTCTCAGCCTCCTGAGTAGCTGGGATTACAGGTGCATGCCACCATGCCCTTCTAATTTTTGCATTATTATTAGAGATGGGGTTTCACTATGTTGTCCAGCCTGGTCTTGAACTCCTGACCTTGTGATCTGCTCGCCTTGGCCTCCCAAAGTGCTGGGATTACAGGCGTGAGCCACGGGCTGACTATATTTGTTTTTTGCACATGGCAGATTGATAGCAGGTTTAGTTTTCAGATTTGCCATGTTTATACCCACTGCATTTAAGTTTTGATTTCTTAATGTACTTTACATTCTGAAAGCTTACAAAGCTATTGAAAACCTTTCCTAGTATTTTAATTTTTTTCTTAATTTCTTCATGTCTCCTGATCCCAGCAACAGGTATCTTCACACACCTTAGCAAAAGTACCTTCATTGGAGATCAGGCATGATGGCTCATTCCTGTAATTCCAGCACTTTGTGAGGCTGAGGTGGAAGGAATATTTGAAACCTTAAGTTCAAGACCACTTGGGCAACATAGTGAGAACCCATCTTTTTTTAAAAAAAAAAAAACCGGGCATGGTCATGGTGGCACATGCCTGTAGTCTCAGCTCCTCAGAAGGCTGAGCTGGGAGGATCACTTGAGTCTGGGGGTCAAGGTTGCAGTGAGCCATGGTCGTGACACTGCACTCCAGCCTGGGAGACAGAGTGAGACCCTGTCTCGGAAAACAACAACAAAAAAACCTTTCATTCGCCTTTCTTTAAGTGAGACTAATTCCATGGATAACTGTTTGGACTTACTTAATGCTGCAGTAGTGGTGCTAAGGATTTTGTTTACGTTCTTATTTGTGGCAACTCCTTAAAGCTGTTGTTTTCTTTCCTGCTGAGAATCAAGAAATGCTTTGCCATCTGTTGTGATTACAGTTTGGGCAATGGGAAGAAAATAAGGTGACAAAACAGTTTTTGGGAAGTTTATGTGAAGGGAGGATTCTAATTATTGATTGAGTGATTGATTGAGGTGAAATTTATATACAATTGTTGAAATTAACCACTTTAAAGTGAACAATTTAGTGGCATTTAATACACTCTCAGTGTTGTGCAACAATCATCTCTAGTTCCAAAACATTTATCACCCCAAAAGGAAGTTCTATATCCATTAAATAGTCAGTCCTGTTTCTACTCCCTCCCTGGCCTTGGCGAAAACCAATTTGCTTTTTGTCTCTATGTTTACCTATTCTAAATATTTTATATAAATGAATCATATAACGTGTGGCCTTTTGTGTCTGGCTTCTTTCACTCAGAATGTTTTTGATGTTCATGTTGTAGCTTGTATCAGTACTTCATTGCTTTTATTTTTTTGAGATGGAGTTTCACTCTTGTCACTCAGGCTGGAGTGTAATGGTATGATCTTGGCTCACTGCAACTTCCGCCTCTCAGGTTTAATTGATTCTCCTGCCTCAGCCTCCTGAGCAACTGGGATTACATGCCATCATGCCCAGCTAATTTTTGTATTTTTAGCAGAGACAGGGTTTCACCATGTTGGCCAGGCTGGTCTTGAACTCTTGACCTGAGGTGATCCACCTGCCTCGGCCTCTGAAAGTGCTGGGATTGCAGGCATAAGCCACCACACCTGGCCGGTACTTCATTACTTTTTAAATGTTTTTATGGCTGAGTAATATTACGTTGTATAGATATGCTACAGTTTATCTGTTTGTCCACTGATGGACATTTGAGTTGTTTCTACCTTTGGCTATTGTGAATAGCGCCGCTATGAACATGTAGGCAGATTTATTTGTTTTAGTACCTGTTTCAGTTCAGTGTATACCTAGGAATGGAATTGCTGGGTCATATGGTGATTCTATGTTTAACTTGCTGAGGAGCTGCCAGACTTTTCCATAATGGCTGCACCATTTTAACATTCCCACTGACAGTGTATGAGGGTTCAGTTTTTTTTTGTTTTGGATGGACTCATTCTTTTGCCCAGGCTGGAGTGCAGTGGCATGATCTCGGCTCACTGCAACCTCTGCCACCTGGGTTCAAGCAATTCTTCTGCCTCAGTCTCCCAAGTAGTTGGGAGTACAGGTGCCTGTCCCTGAGCTGGCTATTTTTTTTTGTATTTTTAATAAAGATGGGGGTTTCATCATCTTTGCTAGGCTGGTCTTGAACTTCTGACCTCGTGATCCACCCGCCTCAGCCTCCCAAAGTGCTGGGATTACAGGTGTGAGCCACCATGTCTGACGAGGGGTCAGATTTTTTTAACATCCTTGCTCACAGTTGTTATTTCCTTCTTCTTTTTTTTTAAAAAAAATAAATAGCTGTTAAAATGAGTATGGCATAATATATCGTGTGGTTTTGATTTGTATTTCTCTAATAATTAATGAATAATGTTAAGCATTTTTTAATGTACTTGTTGGCCAACAAGTACATAAAAAAGTACTTTTGTATACCTTTGGAGAAGTACAACAAGTACATAAAAAAGTACATTTGTATACCTTTGGAGAAATATCTATTCAAGTCCTTTGCCCATTAAAAAAATTTTTTTTTTGCTTTTTTTGTTGTTGAATTATAAAAGTTCTTTATGTAGTCTGGATGCCAGACCTTTCTCAAAAATATGATTTCCAAATATTTTTTTCTAATTCAGTAGGTTGTATTTCCACTTTTTTTTTCTCTTTTCGAGACAGGGTCTTGCTCTGTTGCCCAGGTTGGAGTACAGTGGTATGATCATAGTCCATTGAACTCTTGGGCTCAAGTGATCCTCCAGCCTCAGACTCCTCAGTAGCTAGGACTACAGATGTGCACCACCATGCTTGGGTAATTTTTCTTTTTTAAATTTTTTGTAGAGACAGTGTCTTGCCCAAGTGGATGTTGAATTCTCACCTTGGCCCTTCTCAAGTGCTGAGATTGCAGGTGGAAGCGATCACATTCAGCCTCCTCACTTTTTTTTTGATAATGTCCTTTGATGCACAAAAGTTTAAAATTTTAATGAAGTACAGTTTATTTTTATTTTGGTTGCTTACTTTGTTGTCATATCTCAGAATCCATTGCCAAATCCAAGGTCATGAAGATTTATCCCTGTTTTATACTAAGAGTTTTATGGTTGTATCCTTTATATCTAGGTCTTTGATTAATTTTGAATTAAGTTTTACATGTGGTTTGAGGTAGGGGTTTAGCTTCATTCTTCTGCCTGTAGATACTCAGTTGTCCTAGCATCATTTGTTGAAGAGACTTTTCTTTTCTCATTGATTAGTGATTAATGTTTGCATGTTGGTTGAAAATTAATTGGCCAGAGATGTATGGATTTATTTCTAGACTTGTAATTCTGTTCCATTGATCTATATACCTGTCCTTATGCCAGTACCACGCTGTATTGATTACCATAGTTTTGCAGTAAATTTTGAACTTGGGAAGTGTGAATCTTCCAACTTTGCTGCTCATTTTCAAGATTATTTTGGCGATTTGTGGCCTCTTGCAATTCTATGTGAATTTGAGGACTGGCTCTTCCAGTTCTACAAAAAGAGGTTTTTGGACTTTTGATAAAATCTGTAGATTGCTTTGAAAGTGACATCTTAACAATATTAAATTTTCCAATTCATGAATATAGGATATTTAAATTAATAACTTAATTTTGGCCAAGCATGGTGGCTCATGCCTGTAATCCCAGTACTTTGGGAGACCGAGGCAGGAGGATTGCTGGAGCTCAGGAGTTCAAGACCAGCCTAGGTAACATAGTAAGACACCATCTCTGCTAAAAATAAAAAAAAAATTAGCCAGGAGTGGTGGTGCTATTGTCTTAAATGGTAATTCCCATTTTTCCCCTACCCCAGCTCCTGACAACCACCATTCTACTTTGTCTCCATGAATTTGAGTATTCTGTGTAGCTCATATGAGTAGAATAATAGTGTTTGTCCTTTATTACTGGTTTATTTCACTTAGCAGAATGTTTTCAGGGTTCATCTATGTTATAGTATGTGTCAGAATTTCCTTAAGTATGAATAATACTCCATTCTATGTATATATTACATTTTTTTGATCCATTCATCCATCAATAGACACTTTAGTTGCTTCCACCTTTTGGTGGTTGTGAATTTTCCATTGCTTTTTTTCCTTTTTTTTTTTTTTTTCCTGAGACAGAGTCTTGCTCTGTTGCCCAGGCTGGAGTGTAGTGGCGTGACCTTGGTTCACTGTAACCTCTGCCTCCTGGGTTCAGGTGATTCTCATGCCTCAGCTACCTGAGTAGCTAGGATTACAGGTCCATGCTACCATGCTTGGCTAATTTGTGTGTGTGTGTGTGTGTGTGTGTGTGTGTGTGTGTGTGTGTGTGTGTGTGTGTATTTGGTAGAGATGGGATTTTGCCATGTTGGCCAGGCTGGCCTCGAACTCCTAGCCTTATGTGATCCACCTGCCTTGGCCTTCCAAAGTGCTGGGATTACAGACATGAGCCACTGTACCCAGCCCCCAATTTTTTTTTTATTGCAGTAAAATACATTAAATTTATCATCTCAATTTTTGGAAAGTGTATAGTTTAGTGTATTAAATACATTCACAATGTTGTGTGACCATCACTGTCAACTATCTCTAAAACTCTTTATCTTATAGATCTGAAACTTCTCTACCCACTAAACATGAACTTCCTATTCCTTCATTCTCCCTAACCCTCTGATGATCACCATTCAACTTTCTGTCTCTAGGATTTTGATGACTCTGAGTACCTCATATAGGTAGAATCATATAGGATTTGTCTTATTTTATTTAATTATTTATTATTATTATTAATTTGCTGGTGGTGAGGTGGAGAGAATGGGTTCTCACTGCTTTTTTTTTTAAGAGACAGTTCTCACTTTGTCATACAGGAGGGAGTACAGTGTTACGATCATAGCTCATTGCAACCTCGAACTCTTAGGCACAAGTCATCCTCTTGCCTCAGCCTCCCAAGCAGCTAGAGCTACAGGTGTGTATCACCCCACTTGGCTAATTAAAAAAAATTTTTTTTTGAAGAAACAGGGTTTCACTATGTTGCCAGGCTGGTCTTGAACTCCTGGCCTCAAGTGATCCTCCCACCTCTGCTTCCCAAAGTGCTGGGATTACAATGTGAGCCACCATGCCCAGCCCCATTGCTTCTTTTGTTGTTGTTTTGTCTTTAACATGACAGTGGTTTGAAGCTTACTGGCCCCATTGCTTTTGAATATAACAGCAAGCCTTCCTTTCTCTTTTTTTTTTTCCCACAAATATTTATAGAGCAGCTTCTTTTGGCCCACTATTTTAGTATTAGAAGCCTGGCAGTGAACAAGACAAATAAGGTCCTTGGAGGTTACATTCTGGAGATGAGAATGGTTCCCTCTTTGGAAACCTTGCCAGTGACTAGCTCCCTGATTTGCTGAGTTTATGATCAGGCCAGGTATCAATTGTGTGTCATCACTTTGGATGTTGCAGCCCTTAGCCCCATTTTTTTTTTCTTTTTTTGAGACAGAGTCTTGCTCGGTTGCCCAGGCTGGAGTGCAGTGCCGTGATCTTGGCTCATTGCAACCTCCGCCTCCCAGGTTCAAGTGATTTTCCTGCTTTGGCCTCCCAAGAAGCTGGGATTGCAGGCAAACACCATGCCCGGCTAATGTTTTTGTATTTTTAGTAGGAATGGGGTTTCACCATGTTGGCCAGGCTGGTCTCAAACTCCTGCCCTCAAGAGATCCACCGCCTCAGACTCCCAAAGTTCTGGGACCTTAGCCCCATTTTTCCTTTGTGCCTTAGTTTGGCGCTTTCTCTCAGAGGCCTTTCATGAGCCTCCAGGCTGAATAGGGTATTCCTCTTCTGCTCTAACCACCCATCACTTATCTGTATCATAAGGCTGCCTAACTCTCTCTTCTACTGGAATGGTACCTTGCTGACTGGCTTATGTGTAGCTGCTTGGCTTAATAGTAGACCAGGTATTCAGGTCCTCTGAGACAGGCCCCTGATGACTTTTGTAACTATGTCTTTCACCACAGCCTGCCTTGCACTTTGGACTCTAGCAACACTGAAGTAAATGTCATTTCCCAAGGCATTCTAAGCTGTTTCTATTTTCTAGGCTCTCCCTTTTCCCTAGAATGCCCTTTTCTCTAGGCTAATGGCTTTCTCCTTTAAATTAGTCATCTTCAACAAAGGCTACCTTGACTTTGTCTAGACTATTTGCCACATTCCTATTGCTGCCTTCCTTCCATGGCCTTTGTCACGCTCTATGGTAATTGACAGATTCCATGCTGTTAAGGAACTTACAGATTTTAGCACTGGGTCTTAGCTTGCCATCTTGTTCACCCATCAAGTTTCATTTCTCTCTTTACTCATTGAACTTGGCTTTGCTGATGATAGACATTCTGAAATGAAAGTGACCTCCTGGGATTTCCTCTTTATTGCTCTCCCAGTGTATTTCACCCTTGCATTTGTGACAATTCTCAGTAGGATTAACATAATCTTTTTGTGTAAAAATAATATGCCTTTAATATCTTTCTCACCTAGCAGAGATTCTAATGCTTAATGAATCCTGATGGCATTTTATTTCTTTATTTTTCGTCCTAAAATCTCCTTCACCTTGTGGTTTTTTTGAAAAATGCCTGTTATGGAAAAACTAGAAAACTTGGCAAATAATATCTCCCTATATTATGCTATGCAGAGATTACTTTTAAAACTCAGCATTTGGGCTTTTTTGAAAAGTTTTTTTCTATTTATTTTACATAACCAAGGTGATACTATAGGTAGTCTTTTGGAATTCTTTTTAATTTAACATTAATTATATCATTAAGCATTTTCCTTTTATTTTTGCGAAAGTGTCTGGGTCTGTTACCCAGACTCGATGCAGTGGTGTGATCACAGCTCACTGCAGCCTCAAACTCCTGGGCTCAAGCAATCTTCTGCTTTAGCCTCCCAAGTAGCTGGGACTATAGGTGTGCACCCAATGCCCAGCTACTTAAAATTTTTTTTTTTTAATAGAGATGGGGTCTCCTTGTGTTTCCTGGGCTTGTCTCGAACTCCTGTGGCTCAAGCGATCTTCCCACCTTGGCCTCCCAAAGTGCTGGGATTACAGGTGTGAGCCACTGCGCCTGGTTTCAATCTTTATTTTTTTGATAGTTTTCTTAGGATAAATAGGAATAGGGTAATTGGAGTCAAGGTATAATTTATTTTTATTCTTATGTTTTTGAAACAGGGTTTGACTCTGTCACACATGCTGGAGTGCAGTGGCACAATCTCAGCTCGCTGCAACCTCCGCCTCCTGGGCTCACACCATCCTCCCACCTCAATCTCTTGAGTAGTTGGAACTACAGGTACATGCCACCATACCTGGCTAATTTTTGTATTTTTTGTAGAGGTGGGGTTTTGCCATATTGCCCAGGTTGATCTCGAACTCCTGGGCTCAATCCATATGGCTTCCTTGGCTTCCCAAAGTGCTAGGATTATATACATGAGCCACCATGCCCGGCCAGGTATAACTTTTTTAAGGCTCTTTATATACACTGTTGAGTTATTCTCCTAGTTCATTGCAGGGACTAAGTATTTGTTAAATGAAAGGATGACTACTCCCCAGAAAGACTGTGAGTAGTCATGCTCTTTATAGGAGAAGATGAGTGGCTAAAACTCCCCATACTGCCTTTCATATTTGACCTTCTCAGTGTCCTCTATCCTCATTTGTTCATAGTGAGGGCTTTATCCTCTTATTCGTCAGACTTAATTGCTTTCTCTGTGCTCAGGCCAGATGAAATCAGGTCTTTATTCCTTCTTTCCCAAAGAGGAGACATTGAAGTTCTCATTTGGTCATGTTTCTTCTTGTGACTCTGAGGGCCCTTCTTCAAATCATAGAAACTTGAAAAACTTGACCGATCCTGTAGGTAATATTTAAAATATGGAGAGAGATTAAGGTCTCATTAAAAAAAAAATCTAGAATTAGTTTCTGAGAGACCAAAGGGAATCTAATTCCTACTCTACCTAAAGTAGGGGTGATCTTAACCTTCTATCTCTCTGTTTATTATCTGTAAAACAGGGCCATACTAGTAACTCTCTTTCTTATCATCTGGGCTTGACAGGATTAATTAATTTATAAAACAATATGTTATTGAATGGCTACTTTGTGAAAATTGTATGATAAATTCAGTTCATTCTTTCAATCATTCATCCATTATTTATTTATTCACTGTTTTGAGACAGAGTCTCACTCTGTTGCCCAGGCTGGAATGCAGTGGCATGATCTTGGCTTACTGCACCCTCTGCCTCCTGGGTTCTAGCAATTCTCCTGTTCAGCCTCCTTAGTAGCTGGGATTACAGGTGTGTACTACCACACCAGGCTAATTTTTAGTAGAGACAGGGTTTCGACATGTTGGGGAGGCTGGTCTTGAACTCCTGACCTCAAGTGATAAACCTGGCATTGGCCTCCCAAAGTGCTGGGATTACAGGCATGAGTCACCACACCTGGCCTCATCCATTATTTATTCAGCTGGTCAATAGATGTTAATTGAGTACCTCTTTTGTGCCAGGTTTTATGCTAAGTACTAGATAGGAAGGAAAACAGCAATTATAGTTCACTATGAAACATACTATGGAAGATGGCGCTATGGGAGCAACTCAGGATTGCAGCTCCCAGTGAAAGCGCAGAGGGTGAGTGGACGCCGCATTTCCAGACGGATCTTTATTGACCACAGACCAGGAGATTCCCAGGTGTAGAAGCCCTATGGGCCACCAGCGCAGTACGGCTGTTTCCGTACAAAATACGCTGGTCTGATTGCCCTGTTAAACCGGCAATTTGAGATTTGGGAAGGCAGATTACCACATTCATCTGATTAAACGGGACTTAAACAGTAAGCCAGGCCAGGAGATTCCTGGGCAGTGACATTGTTTCAGCTGGCGCAGTGGGTCACTGCATGGGAAATCACACAGATCCTGGATCCCTTTCAGCAGGTGACTGGAACACCTGGGAGAGAGTCAACCATTCAACTTAAAAAAAAAAAAGGGCTCTGAGGCAAGGACCCAGGTGATCAGGCTCGGCGGGTCCAATCCCCACAAAAACAAACAAAACAGCAATTGGAAACGCTCGGGGTTGAGAGTTTCACGGCAAGCACAGCTGAACCCAGGATGGTGCAGCTCTGTAGGGGAGGGGCGTCTGCCATTACTGAGGCACTCCACCCCTATGGAGGTACTCTGCCATTGCTGACACAGCCTGCCGTTGCCGAGGCAACCCGCCATAACAGAGAGAGTCTGCCATTACAGAGGCAGGCCACCATCACCACGGCAATTCTAACCATACCCATATAAATAGGACTACAGGGAATTACACACGGCAACAGGGCAAAGCCCAGAGCAGCTCAGCATAGCCTTGGCAGGCAGGCAGTGACTAGACTGCCTCCTTTCTGGGCAAGACAGTGCAATAGATAAATAAAGCCCTAACTCCCTGGGACAGAGCACCTGAGGAAAAAAAGGGGTTTATGAGCTCTGCTGCAGCAGACTTAAACGTACCTGCCTAGCAGCCCTGAATAAACAATGGAGCTCACAGCTCAGCACTTGAGCTCCTATAAAGTATAGACTGTCTCCTCAAGCAGCTCCCTGACCCCCATATATCCAAAGAGTCACCTCACAAAGGACTGATTAGACTGACATTTGGCGGGCATCATTCTGGGACAAAGATAGCAGAAGAAAAAACTGGTAGCAACCCTCACTGTTCCGCAGCTGCTACAGGTGTTCCCCAGGCAAGCAGGGCCTGGAGTGGACCTCAGCAGTCCTACAGCAGAGGGGATAGACTGTTAGAAGGAAAACTAAGAAACAGAAATACTTCATCATCAACAATCTGGACGTCCACTCAGAGACCCAATTGGAAAGTGAGCAACTACTCAGACGACAGGTGGATAAATCCACAAAGATGGGAAGAAACCGGCACAAAAAGGAGGAAAACACCCGAAACTGGAACACCTCGCCTCCTCCACAATCCCTCACCAGCAAGGGAACAAAGCTGGACGGAGAATGAGTGTGATGAAATGACAGAATCAGACTTCAGAAGGTGGGTAATGAGAAACTTCCGTGAGCTAAAAGAACACTTTCTAACTCAATGCAAAGAAACTAAGAACCTTGAAAAAAGATTTGAGGAAATGATAACAAGAATGGACAACTTAGAAATATGAGTGAATTAATGGAGCTGAAAAACAAAACACGAGAACTTCGCGAAGCATGCACAAGTAGTCTCAACAGCCAAATTGACCAAGCAGAAGAAAGGATATCAGAGGTTGAAGATCAACTCAATGAAATAAAATGAGAAGGCAAGATTAGAGAAAAAAGCACAAAAAGGAATGAACAAAGTCTCCAAGAAATGTGGGACTATGTGAAG
>JAPYYA010002482.1:0-13952 GCA_028533165.1 Leontopithecus rosalia
GGAGACAACACATGCTGGAGAACATGTGGAGAAATAGGAACACTTTTACACTGCTGGTGGGAGTGTAAATTAGTTCATCCATTGTGGAAGACAGTGTGGCAATTCTTCAAGGACCTAGAAATAGAAATTCCATTTGACCCAGCAATCCCATTACTAGGTATATATCCAAAGGAGTATAAATCGTTCTACTATAAGGACACATGCACACTAACGTTCACTGCACTGTTTACAATAGCAAAGACCTGGAATCAACCCAAATGCCCATCCATAATAGACTGGACTGGGAAAATGTGGCACATATACACCATGGAATATTATGCAGCAATCAAAAACGATGAGTTCGTGTCCTTTGTAGGGACATGGATGAATCTGGAGAACATCATTCCCAGCAAATTGACACAAGAACAGAAAAGGAAACACCATATATACTCACTCATAGGTGGGTGATGAACAATGAGAACACATGGACACAGGGAAGGGAGTACTACACACTGGGGTCTATTGGGGGAAATAGGGCAGGGACAGCATGAGGGGGAGCGGGGGAGGGGTGGCATGGGGAGAAATGCCCAATATGGGTGAAGGGGCAGAAGGCAACAAAACACACTGCCACGTGTGTACCTATGCAACTATCTTGCATGTTCTGCACATGTACCCCCAAACCTAAAATGCAATAACAATAAAAATTAAAAAAAATAAATAAAATGCTCTCAGCAAAAGGAAAAAAAAATATTTAATTTTTATAGAGGTAATTTGGAATAATTGTGAAGAGCCTGAAATAAATGTTTCCTGAGGGGGGAAAAATCATTTGTTCACATAGTACATTTTTATTGAATATTTGCTATGTGCTGTATTATTTATTGTACCAGGTATTGGGGATAGAGGAATGAAGAGGCGTTGATACAGTTCTTGCCCTCATAGGCTAATAGGAAGCTTATATTCTAGAGGGAACAGATATTTTGTCTATAAAGTAAAAAAGCTTACTACTTAATTCACTTATTAAATGAGCATTACGAAACATACACTTGGTAGTTTAAATTTCAGGATTACTATCATCTTATGTAGCAAGTATTTCTAGTGCTTTTAACTCTTCATAAAAAGACACATTTTGAAATCTATCGTAAACTCTTCCCAATGAAATCTTGCATACCATCCCCATCTCCACCCTCCACCCCAACACTGCCAGCAAGGCTGCCTTATCTACATTGATGTGTCCACTGACAATTATTTGTAAGACAGCTTGCCACTGTTAGGGAGGCTGCCATCTCAGGGTGTCATTGGCTCCATGATTTCTGTAACCCAAATGTTTTCCCAGTAGACTTAGTAGCTGGCTCCTTAACAGTTTTTCTTATCTCATAAGGTGGTACAGTAAAAATAAGACAAAACAGCACTATAAATAAAGTATGGTCAGTCTGTTAACAAGTATTTATTGTGTAGCTTGTGGAAGGACACTAGAAGCATCTGTTTACTTTGGAAAATTACTACAGAAGCATCAGTTGGCTATCAGGTAGACTTTCTTCTAAAGTTGCCTATATTATTTAAGAAAAAAAAACCTTTTAATGTTCTTTGTCAACTGCATGCTAACTTTACTGAAAGTGAAGATCAATATCTAATACATATTATATTCCCTCCTGATTACAACTGATCTCTGAGGGAATGCAAGCCTCAAATACCTATGGCTTCTGAAGCTTAGCTGAGATGATTTCCTCTGGCTCCTAAATGTTTTTACGTTTTCTAATCTATCATGTATCAAGCTTAATCTTCTCCTCAGGATCAGGACCTCACATGACACCTCTGAAATTCGAAAAATATAAGTCCAAACTTATTTCAGAGAAACGATCCTACTATAATGGTAATATTAATAACAACTATGGAAACAGAAACAGTAGCTAACATTTGAGCACTTACTATGTGCTAGATAGTATGTTTATATTAATTACCTCCACTGTGAGGGAAGTACTGGCACTATTCTCATCTTCTTCAGAAAAATAAGGCTTAGAAAGCTTACATGGTTTGCCTAAGATTACATCTGAAAAGGGTGGTTGGCAAGTTATCTAGGAGAGGGCTTAAACAAATTGCTCTTTCTCCTTGGCATCAACCACTCCAGCAAACAACAAATAGGAGACTTTCATAATCTGCAAATAAATGGTAGAATTAAAATAATTTCTCTGGTGCTTGTTATTTTTTCTGGTGGTCTATTCATATTCAGATGAATAATAATCATTTTTATGCTAGTAAATACAAAGATAGGAATAACATTCAAACTTGTTTTATTAAACAAAAAAATCCTAAACCTGTGATAAAAAAGGCAAAGAAGTAGAAGACAGTGACATCAAACTTCACATATGTTTCAATTATGAGCATGGCTTCCTAGAGGTATATGACAACAAGTATTAGGTTCACATACCACCATGTGGTTCATACCCCATGGGCTACTAACACTTGCCCTACAATTAAATGGGTCCTTTTGAACCTTTACTCTCAAAAGTAAATGTATGCAGGTTCAGAGAAAGTTCCTGAAATAGGGTGATTAGCTACTTCATACTTCACATCAAATTATTTTAATGGAATGCACTTCACTCTAGTGTTAAGAATGACTAAGGTAAAACCTTAAATTACCATCTGCTGGCTAATAAAACTGTATAATAACATCTCTGTTCAGTAAATTATGCTACGAAGTATTAAAGTTTGAATAAAAGACTAAAAAAGGGGGAGAACATTGTACACAAATTTAGCATAGACAACACAAACCTAAAGCCTCACTTAGGATACTTTAAATCCCCATTTTGTTCTCCCTGTAATCATCAAGTAGTCTACATTTAAAAAGACTAAGTAGTACAGTGCTGAAAAAAGGAAGTATAAAAAAATTTCTATGCCAGTTTTACTGGCTTTTGTTTTCTTAATAAAGGGTATAGAGCTTAGGCTGTATATACTGTACTTAAGAGGAACAAAACACCCACTTAAGCATATTATAAACTATAACCTTGGCTGCACGTGGTGACTCATGCCTGTAATCCTAGCACTTTGGAAGGCCGAGGTGGGTGGACTGCTTGAGGCCTGGAGTTCAAGACCAGCCTGGCCAACATGACATAACTCTGTCTCTACTAAAAATACAAAAATTACCGAGGTGTGGTGGCACACGCCTGTAATACCAGCTACTTGGGTGGCTGAGGCATGAGAATCAATTGAACTCCGGAGGCAGAGGTTGCAGTGAGCTGAGATGTGTCACTACACTCCAGCCTGGGTGACAGGGTGAGACTCTGTCTCAAAATAAAATAAAACATGATCTTGACCAAGATTTTCATCTGTGATATTTGTATAATTAATAAGTTTATTACCAGAAAAGGTACTTTCTCTAACATAATTTACATAAATGTTAACAGAGGTTAGCTATCAATTTAACATTTTAAACACAAATTAAGTCAACAAATCTATATTACTAAAAACTTGTGTTAAACTACTTATAAGTCTGGATTGTGCGACACTTTCAAAATAGCTGAGAAACATTATCCTGAACAACTGAAGAGATGCACAGATACTTGGTAGAGATGATTCAGGAGACCCTTAAATCAGTTTATTAAAAAAATTGGTTCACAGGACCTCAAGGCCATTGTATTTCCAAAAGGGAAAAGCAACAACAGTAAGAATCCAATGAGGGGATTTAAAATAATAAAGCAAACAGGCATAGTAGCTCATGCCTGTAATCCTAACACTTTGGGAGGCCGAGACAGGAGGATCACTTGAGGACAGGAGTTCAAGACCAGCCTAGGCAATAAAGCGATATCCTGTCTCAAAAATAAAATAAAAATAATAAAGTAATGAGTGAAGGGGTGAATGGAGCTAAGATAGCAAATTAAGCATACAACTGAAGATACACATTAAAGCTCCAATTTTCTTCCTTCCACAAACCCACTGTGACAGACTAACCAATCTTCATCTCAATTTCACTGCTTCAAAAATAAGTATAATTCCAACACTGCTCTTCAATGATATATGGACCATTAAGGAACACTATAAAGGCAACTAAAATTTCAAAAAAGTCTAGATAAAAGTGCCCAGCATTCCATTATTCCCTAAGGATAGTGAAGGAAGCAGAGAATGCAGTTCTTGCCTTTAAAGAGGTACAAAGACAAAGATAAGAAAAATAGTCAAGTGGCTAATTAAGTCTGAGGCATTAAATCAAATTGGAAGTAGAGAAGTAAAAGCTAAACAAGAACAGAAATGGAGGAACAGAAATTAAGTAATAATAACCTAAAGAGGAAGTGATGAAGCAGAAACAGAGATAGTAATCACATATCAAGTAAGTTAAAAAGAAGTGCTTTCAGGACAATCAAAAGACAAAAAACCTCATAAAAGGCACAGAATTTAATTATTACTCAGAATGACAGCAATTGAGAAGATGAAAATGTATCATTTTTAGCAGCCTTTCATCTTAAATATCATGGACAAGAAGGAAGGTGTTTGCAATTGTATTATGATAACAGGAACCAACTTCAAAATACCTTGAATAAAAGCAGCTTCAAATACCAAGAAATCCCTCACCATGAATATCAAAACATGTACCCATTTCAGATGACCAAATTTCAAATTCTATTAAACTAGTGGCAAAGTTACATGTAATTGTACCTATAAATCTAGGGAACATTATTATTTACTGAGTATCTACATTATGCACAGCACTTCTCTGTCTCCACTGCTAATACCTCATTTCAGGCCTGCATTACCTCTCCCACCAGATCATTTTAATAGCATCCTAACAAGTATCTTAATATTCATTGTCTTTTCTCCAACCCATCCTCTATACTGATACACGAAATGATTTTTTTCTAAAATGAAAATGACCATAGTCTCTTAAAATTGTTAAATAGATAACACAACCATTTAACACGATGTAGAAACTAAGTTCTATGATCTTATTCTCACCTACCATTCCAGTCTTTTCTCTTACCTCTTCCCAGACTCACCCCTACTAAATACCTCCTTATACTCCTACTTATTTTTAATCACTTGAGGTTCTTCAAATTTGACATGCCATGTTACGTATGTGTTTCTTTTTTTCTGTTCCCCATCTTGAAGGGCATTCTGCTCTTCTGCCCTCTTAGCAATGCAAAGTTACCCAGTTCTATTTTCAACATCTGTTGAAGCATATCAATATCCAACCCCAATGTTCCAAGAAAGAAATGAATATTCCTTCCTTGGTGCCTGTACAGATACTATTATAGGATCTGTAACTCTTAGGGTATTATTTACTTAAAGTAGGCTTCTTAGGAACAGAATCCCAGACTTATTTATCAGTGCATCCTCAGTGGTAAGTATGACTGGCATATCACAGGTACCCAAAAAAGTTTTAAACTCATGAATGAACAAATAAGCTTCATTATTTAAGATCAAAATTTTCGGCTGGGCAAGGTGCCTGAACCTTGCAATCCCAGCATTTTGGAAGGCCAAGCCAGGTGGACCACCTGAGGTTGGGAGTTTGAGACCAGCCTGGCCAACATGGTGAAACCTCATCTCTACAAAAAGTATAAAAATTAGCTACGTATGGTGGCACACACCTATAGTCTCAGCTACTTGGGAGGCTGAGGTACAAGAATCATTTGAACTCGGGAGGTGGAGGTTGCAGTGAGCTGAGATCATGCCACTGCGCTCCAGCCTGGGCAACAGAGAGAAACTCTATTTCAAAGGAAAAACAAAATCACCGCCTACTCCTTTAAAAGCTAGTCTATCATCAGTTGAGTTCTACCATTTATTTTCATGAAATGTCTGACTGACCCCACAATCATCACTCTAGGCTAATTTTCTAAAAGCCCAGAATCATCATACAATGGCCCTATTCAATAACTTACAGTAAATATTATTTTAAAACCCAATGAATCCATTTGCCTTTCATGGCTTTCCTACTTATCCAACCTCCACTATTCATCAATGCCAGGCCAATTTCATCATCCCTTAAGCCTGGTACATAAATTCTTACCTCTGTCCCTTTGCCGAAATTGTTGAATCTCCCATTCACACTTGATTCTTCCCTTGATCCAATCAAATACTAACCATCTTTTTATAGGCCAACCAAGTCCGATTTTTCTCCCACCAAAACTATACCCAAATGCTCCATCCTTCCCCTAACTACTATAAGCAAACATACTTAGTACCAGTAACATCAGCACTTCATTCTTTCCCTTTTCAGAACGTTACTTTTTCCCCCCCAACCGGATTATCAGCTTTTTCAGGTATCTGATTGTACTTCCTTTATAGATCCCTCACCGTTTTTAGTTACTGTGATAGAAAGACAGCATGGCAGTGTTTTAAGAACATTTTTTTAAAAGCAGGCACATTCTCAATTTGAATTAAATCTTATGTCAAAGTTTAATACATTAAAAACATAAAAGAGGGGCTCCGACTGAAATGGGATAATGGGGATTAGAGGGTTCAGCTTGACTGGCCCCCCTGTAATTTCTTAGCCACATGGTAGCAGCCCCTAAAGCATCTCCTGGGGTTCCTTGTAACACAGTTTGAAAACTACCGGGTTCACAATTAGATAGTATCTTATGCCAGTTAGAATAGCAATC
This sequence comes from Leontopithecus rosalia, assembly GCA_028533165.1. Classification (NCBI taxonomy): domain Eukaryota; kingdom Metazoa; phylum Chordata; class Mammalia; order Primates; family Cebidae; genus Leontopithecus; species Leontopithecus rosalia. Next base: position 6,564 of record JAPYYA010002482.1, read on the forward strand.
GTTAAAAAAAGGAAACAAGAGATACTGGTGAGGATGTGGAGAAATAGGAACACTTTTACACCGTTGGTGGGAGTATAAATTTGTTCAACCGTGGTGGAAGATAGTGTGGTGATTCCTCAAGAATCTAGAACCAGAAATACCATTTGACCCATCAATCCCATTACTGGGTATACACCCAAAAAATTATCAATCATTCTACTATAAAGACACATGCACATGTATGTTTACTGCAGCATTATTTACAAATAGCAAAAACCTGGAACCAACCCAAATGCCCACCAATAACAGACTGGATAAAGAAAATGTGGCACATATACACTAGGCAGCCACAAAAAGAATAAGCTCAAGTCTGTTGCAGGGACATGGAGGAAGCTGGAAACCATGATTCTCAGCAAACTAACACAGGAACAGAAAACCAAACACATGTTCTCACTCATAAGTGGCAGATGAACAATGAGAACACATGGACACAGGAGGGGTAATATCACACACTGGAGCCTGCTGGTGGGAGGAGGAAAGGGGAGGGAGAAGATGAGGACAAATATCTAATGCATATGGGGCTTAAAACCTAGACGACAAGTTGATAGGTACCACTATAGCACTATAGGCAAACTACCACTATTAGCAAACCACTATAGCACATGTATACCTATGTAACAAACCTGCATGTTCAGCTATTGCAAAACTTAAAAAAAAGTGGGGGGGGGGGCAAGTAGTGGCTCATGCCTGTAATCCCAGCACTTTAGGAGGCTGAGGCAGGCAGATCACGAGGTCAGGAGTTCAAGACCAGCCTGGCCAATACAGTGAAACCCCAACTCTATGAAAAATACCAAAAAAAAAAAATTAGCCAGGCGTGGTGGTGGGCACCTGTAGTCTCAGCTTCTTGGGAGGCTGAGGCAGGAGAATCACTTGAACCTGGGAGGCAGACGATGCAGTAAGCCAAGATTGCACCACTGCACTATAGCCTGGGCAACACAGCAAGACTATGTCTCAAAAAAGAAAAAAACACCAGAAAACTACTGGGATCAAATTCTAGCTCTAACAGTTACTGGCTATGAACACTTGTGTCATCACAAACTCCCTAACTAAGGTTCCTGAGACAAATATGTATGAGAAAGGCCTTTGTAAACCTTAAAGCTTTCCATAAATTTGAGAATATTTAACCTTCACAAGCCAGGAGCTAAACTGACTATATCATACCATCTTAACAGTTACATCACACAAAATTACTGACTGTGAAAGCATTCTGTATTTTAAAGTCCAGATTTATTTAAAATAAAATAAAGCATCCTAAATGTCATTTAGGAAATCCCAAGTCCTCTGCTATGTTTCCTGTATTTGAAAATAACCTTCTGGGAGAGTGATCCAAAATGGCCAAATAGGAACAGCTCTTTAGTGCTGTTCCCAGCAAAAACAATGCACAGGGTGAGTGATAACCACATTTCCAAACGAGTTATTACTGCCCACAGACCAGGAGATTCCCAGGCTGAAAAGTGCCACGAGTTTCCAGCATTGCTGTTTCAGTCAGCACACGGGGTCACCGCGTTAAAACTCACACAAATCCAGGTGGCCATTTCAATTGGCACCTGGAATGCCTAGGAGACAGAGCCACACATTCCACTGAAAGAAAGGAGGCTGAATAGGGAGACAGGTGATCTGGCTTGGTTGTTCTGGATTGAGAGTTTCACAGCAAGCACAGCTGGACCCGACAAGGTCCAGCTCTGTGGCGGAAAGGGCGTCTGCCATTACTGAGGCAGTCCACCACCACAATGGCAGTCCACCATTACTGAGGCAGTCTGCCATTACACAGGCAGTCCGCCATTACACAGGCAGTCCATCATTACTGAGGCAGATCGCCATTACCAAGGCAGTTCTAACTACACCTCTATGAACAAAACCACAAGGAAGTTCACACAGCAGCTGGGCAGAGCCCACAGCAGCTCAGCAATGCCTCTGCTGGCAGACTGTGACTAGGCTACCTCTTAGCTAGGCAGGGCATCTCTGAGAAAAGGCAGCAGCACATCAGAAACTTATAAAGCCCCATCTTCCCAGGACAGAGCACCTGGGCAAAAAGACGATTCTCAGTTCCGCTGCAGCAGACTTAAATGTACCTGCCCAGCAGCTCTTAACAGAATGGAGCTCACAGCTCAGCACCTGAGTTCCTATAAGGGTCAGACTGTCTCCTCAAGCAGTTCTCCAACCCCCATCTATCCAAAGAGACACCTTAAAAAGGAGAGCTCAGGCTGACATCTGGTGGGTATCCTTCTGGGATCAAGATAACAGAAGAAACTGGCAGAAACCCTTACTGTTGTGCAGCTGTGGGAGGTGATCCCCAGGCAAACAGGGTCTGGAGTGGACCTCCAGCAGTCCTACGGCAGAGGGGCCTATTACAAAGAAAACTGAAAAACAGAAAGAAATAACTTTATCATCACCAAAAAGGACATCCACTCAGAGACCCCATCCAAAAGTCACCAACTACAAAGACCACAGCTAGATAAATCCACAGAGATGAGAAGAAACCAGCACAAGAAGGATGAAAACACCAAAAGCCAGAATGCCTCTCCCCCTCCAAGGAAACAAAGCTGGATGGAGAATGAGTCTGTTGAACAGACAGAAACAGGCTGCAGAAGGTGGGTAATAACAAACTTCTCTGAGCTAAAATAACATGTGGTAAGCCAAAGCAAACAAACCAAGAACATTAAAAAAGGTCTGACGAAACACAAAGGAGAATAAACAGCTTAGAGAACAGTATGAATGACCTGATTGAGCTGAAAAACACAACACGAGAATGTTGCAAAGCATACACAACTTTCAATAGCTGAATCAAGCAAGCAGAAGAAAGGATATCAGAGACTGAAGAGCAACTCAATGAAAGAAAACAAGAAGGCAAGACTAGAGACAGAAGAGAGAAAAGAAATTAACAAACCATCCAAGAAATATGGGATTATGTGAAAAGACCTAATCTACATTTCATAGGTGTACCTGAATGTGATGGAGAGAATGAATCCAAGCTAAAAAACACTTTTCAGGTTATCTTCCAGGAGAATTTCCCCAATTTAGCAAGGCAGGCCAATATTCAAGTCCACAAAATACTGAGAACACCACAAAGATATTCCTCAAGAAGAACAATCCCAAGGCACATAACTGTCAGATTCACCAGGGTTGAAATGAAGGAAACAAGGCTAAGGGCAGCCAGAGAGAAAGGTCAGGTTACCCACAAAAGGAAGCCCATCAGATACACAGGGGATCTCTCAGCAGAAACCCGATAGGCCAGAGGAGAGTGGGGGCTAATGTTCAACATCCTTACAGAAAAGAACTTTCAACCTAGAATTTCATATTCAGCCAAACTAAGACTCATAAGCCAAGGAGAAACAAAATCCTTTATGAACAAGCAATTGCTGAGAGATTCCTCATCACCAAGCCTGCCTTATAAGAGCTCCTGAAAGAAGCACTAAACATAAACATGAACAACAAACATCAGCCACTCCAAAAACGTACCAAATGATAAAATGCATTGACACAATGAAGTAAGTGTGTCAACTGATGGGCAAAACAACCAGCTAGCACCAAATTAGCAGGATCAAATTCACATTTAACAATATTAACCTTAAATGTAAATGTTCTAAATGCCCAAAACAAGAGATACAGACTGGCAAATTGGATCAGAAGCCAAAACCCATTGGTGTGCTGTTTCCAGGAAACCCATATCACATGCAAGGACACACAAAGGCTCAAAATAAAGGGATGGAGTAAGATTTACCAAGCAAATGGAGAGCAAAAATAAGCAGGAGTTGAAAACCTAGTCTCGGATGAAATAGACTTTAAAGCAACACACATCAAAAGAGACAAAAAGGGGCATTACATAATGGTAAAAGGATCAATGCAACAAGAAGAGCTAATGATCCTAAATATATACGCACCCAATACAGCAGCACCCAGACACATAAAGCAAGTTGTTAACGACCTACAAAGACTTAGAGTCCAACACAATAATAGTGGGAGACTTTAACACTCCACTGTCAATGTTAGACAGATCAACGAGACAGGAAATTAACAAGGATATCCAGGACCTGAGTTCAGATCTGTCCCAAGTACACCTAATAACAGAACTCTGCACCCCAAATCCACAGAATACACATTCTTCTCAGCACTGCATTTCACCTACTCTAAAACTGACCACATAATTGGAAGTAAATCACTCCTCAGCAAATGAAAAAGAATGGAAATCACAACAGTCTCTCACACCACAGTGCAATCAAATTAGAACGTAGGATTAAGAAACTAACTCAGAACCACGCAACTTCATGGAAACTGAACAACTGCCTCTTGAATTTTGACTGGATAAACAATGAAATGAAGGCAGAAATAAAGATGTTCTTCATAAACAATGAGAACGAAGACACAACATACCAGAATTTCTGGGACACACTTAAAGCAGTGTCTAGAGGAAAATGTATAGCACTAAATGCCCACATGAGAAGCAAGGGAAGATCTAAAACTGACACCCTATCATCAAAATTGAAAGAGATAGAGGAGCACGATCAAAAAAACTCAAAAGCTGGCAAAAGACAAGAAATAACTAACATCAGAGCAGAACTGAATAAACAGACACAAAGAACCTTTCAAACAAATAAAAAAAATCAATGGGGCTGTTTTTTTGAAAAGATCAAAAAAAAAGAAACACCACTAGCCAGATTAATAAAAAAAAAAAAGAGACAAGAATCAAATAGTTGCAATAAAAAATGATAAAGGGGATATCACCACAGACTCCAAAGAAAAAAGCTATGATCAGAGTTTACTACTAACAACTATATGCACATAAAACCAGTAAACCTGAGAAAATTTGATAAATTCCTGGACACCTACACCCTTCCAAACCTAAACCTAGAAGAAGTCAAAACGCTGAATAGACCAATAACAAGGGCTGAAGTTGAAGCAGCAATTAATAGCTTACCCACCAAAAAAAGCCCAGATCTACATGGGTTCACGGCCCAGCTCTGTGGGGGAGGGGCGTCTGCCATTACCAAGGCACTGCACCCCTACGGAGGTACTCTGCCACTGCTGACGCAGCCTGCCGTTGCGGAGGCAACCCACCATTGCGGAGACAACCCGCCATAACAAAGAGAGTCTGCCATTACACAGGTGGGCCAACATTGCCGAAGCAGTTCTAACCACACCCATATAAACAGGACTGCAGGGAAATACACACAGCAGCATGGTGGAGCCAGCAGCAGGGCAGAACCCACAGCAGCTCAGCAAAGCCTCTGCAGGCAGTGACTACCCTGCCTCCTTGCTGGGCAGGACAGCCCTGTGGGGTGAAAAAAAAGGCAGCAACACAACAGATACTCATAAATAAAGCTCTAACTAGCCGGGACAGAGGACGTGGGGAAAAAAAGGCGGTTTATGAGTTCTGCTGCAGCAGACTTAAACATACAAGCCCAGCAGCTCTGAATGAACAATTGAGCTCACAGATCAGCACTTGAGCTCCTATAAGGAACAGACTGTCTCCTCAAGCAGCTCCCTGACCCGCGTATATCCAAAGAGTCACCTCACAAAGGACTGATCAAACTAACATTTCCCGGGCATCATTCTGGGACAAAGATAGCAGAAGATAAAACTGGTAGCAACCTTTACTGTTCTGCAGCTGCTGCAGGTGATCCCCAGGCAAGCAGGGCCTGGAGTAGACATCAGCAGTCCTAATGCAGAGGGGACAAACTGTTAGAAGGAAAACTAAGAAACAGAAATAACTTCATCATCAACTATCTGGACATCCACTCAGAGACCCAATCTGAAAATCAGCAACTACACAGACGACAGGTGGATAAATCCACAAAGATGGGAAGAAACCAGTGCAAAAAGCATGAAAACACCCGAAACCAGAACAACTCTCCTTCTACAAGGGATCACAACTCCTCACCAGCAAGGAAACAAAGCTGGACAGAGAATGAGTGTGATGAAATGACAGAATCAGACGTTAGAAGGTGGATAATGAAAAACTTCCATAAGCTAAAAGAACATGTTCTAACTCAATGCAAAGAAACTAAGAACCTTGAAAAAAGATTTAATGAAATGATAACAAGAATGGGCAACTTAGACAGGAATATGAGTGAATTGAAGGAGCTGAAAAACGCAACATGAGAACTTCGCGAAACATGCACAAGTTTCAACAGACGAATTGACCAAGCAGAAGAAACGATATCAGAGGTCGAAAATCAACTCAATGAAATAAAACCAGAAGGCAAGATTAGAGAAAAAAAGCACAAAAAGGAATGAACAAACTCTCCAAGAAAAGTGGGAATATGTGAAGAGACCGAATCTATGTTTGATAGGTGTACCTGAATGTGACGAAGAGAATGAATCCAAGCTGGAAAATATTCCTCAGGTAATTATCCAGAAAAACTTCCCCAACCTAGCAGGGCAGGCCAATATTCAAATCCAGGAAATACAGAGAACACCACAAAGATATTCTGCAAGAAGAGCAACCCCAAGGCACATAATCGTCAGATTCACCAGGGTTGAAATGAAGGAGAAAATGCTATGGGCGGCCAGAGAGGCAGGTCGGGTTACCCACAAAGGGAAGCCCATCAGACTCACAGCAGATCTCTCAGCAGAAACCCTACAAGCCAGAAGAGAGTGGGGGCCAATATTCAACATCCTCAAAGAAAAGAACTTTCAATCCAGAATTTCACATCCAGCCAAATTGAGCTTCATAAGTGAAGAAAAAATAATATCCTTCACGAACAAGCAAGTACTCAGAGATTTCATCACCACCAGGCCTGCTTTACAAGAGATCCTGAAAGAGGCACTACACATAGAAAGGAACAACCAGTACCAGCCACTCCAAAAACATATCAAATGCTAAAGAGCATCAACAAAATGAAGAATCTGCATCAACTAATGAGCAAAACAGCCAGCTAGAATCAAAATGGCAGTATCAAATTTACACATAACAATATTAACCCTAAATGTAAATGGGCTAAATGCACCAATCAAAAGACACAGACTGGAAAACTGGATAAAAAGCAAAAACCCAACGGTGTGCTGTATCCAGGAAACCCATCTCACATGCAAGGATACACAAAGGCTCAAAATAAAGGGATGGAGGACGATTTACCAAGCAAATGGAGAGCAAAAAAAAAGCAGGAGTTGCAATTCTCGTCTCTGATGAACTAGGCTTTAAAGCAACAAAGATCAAAAGAGATAAAGAAGGACATTACATAATGGTAAAAGGATCGATACAACAAGAAGAGCTAATGATCCTAAATATATATGGACCCAATACAGAAGCACCCAGATATATAAGGCAAGTTCTTAATGACTTACAAAGAGACTTAGACTCCCACACAATAATGGTGGGAGACTTTAACACTCCACTGTCAATATTAGACA
>JAPYYA010002483.1:0-13952 GCA_028533165.1 Leontopithecus rosalia
CAAATATGGGTGAAGGGGTAGAAGGCAGCAAAACACACTGCCACGTGTGTACCTATGCAACTATCTTGCATGTTCTGCACATGTACCCCAAAACCTAAAATGTAATAAAAATTTTTAAAAAAAAAGAAAAAAACAAGTGATTAAGCCAGTGTTAATCTCAACAGCTGTATATAATCCTTACAGTTAAATCACCCAGGCTGACCCAAGTTAAAAAGGAGTTTATTAGAAGGATACAGGTGTGTCTCCCAGCACCTGACAGAGAAATGTAGCCAGGCCTCATAACAGATGAAGAAAAAAAAGTAGAAAGCTGCCCAGGAAACCTACTGTCATTTCATCTCTCTCCGTCTCAGGCCATATGATTTTCTATGTCTGAACTTCTCTCTGTGCAACTAACTGCACCTTATTCTGCCTTTGACAAGACATGAGAGACATTCTTCTGTTTCCACATGCATGTAGCTGGCCTATAAATCTGATGTTATATCTTTTCCCACCCTTCTCCCAGACCCAACTCTCAAATCCTCACTAGTATCTCTCAGTCCCAATTTCAGATACTTAGGCAGGAGAATCTGACTGATCCTGCTTGAGAGAGATATCTGGCCCTATGTCCTGGAAGTGGGAGGTAATGTGAAATAAACACGCATTCATTTAATTGCATTCAACAACTACATATTGAGCTCCTACTCTGGGTTGGCATTGTTCTAGACACAGAGGAGGCATCAGTGAACAAAACGAAATCTCGGTTCTCATGGAATGGAGACAGGAAGGAAATGAACAAATATATAGTATGTGGTAGAAAGATATGATATAAAGAAAAATAAAACAGAGTAGAGCAACAAGACCAATGCATGGAAAAGTTACTGTTTTTATAGGGTGGTCAGTGTTCAAGTAAGGTGGCATTCAATCTGAGATCTAAAGAAAAGGAGGGAGTGATCCTGTGACACCTGGGGAATAGCATTCTAAGCAGAAAGAACAGCACATGTAAAGGCTGAAACCAGAAGCATTTGTTTGGCATTTTAAAAGAAGCACAAAGGAAGCCAGCATGTCTGTAGAAGAGTGAGCTTGAGGGCTAGTTGTACAGATTAAGTCAAGAGAAGGGTCATAGCAAGACTTCTGAAGCTGCATATTTGAGAGCAGGGACCTCGCTCAGGCAAGACTAACATGAGCTGGACAACATCCCCCAGAAATGTCTACTACAAACTGATATAAGTGAATATTGTACTCAGAAAAAAAAATAAATTAGCATGTGTGGAAAGTCAGAGAAATCTCTATGGAGACAGTCCAAGGCAGGATTGTCTAAGGGGAAGATCACAGGCTTTGGAGTCAGAAAGACTTGGCTTTGAACACTAGCTGGACAATTCAGGTTGTAGGACCTTGACCAAGTGAATTCGCCTTTTTGATTCTCAGATAAAACAGAGTGAGTACTCACTTAAAGAATTACTCTGAGAAAGGGATAAATTATGTACAATGTCTATGATATTAATGAGAAAAAGGCTCCATGAAGAAAGTGTTCTGTGATCAAAAATGTGGGGAAACACTTTGTTCTTTCAGATATTCACAGTGCACTTTAGTCTAATAATCTGGAAAGGCATCAGTAAGAAATCTACTTAACTTGATGCAGTCTCGTATTCCTTCATTTACTTGCAGCACTGAACACCTGTTTTAATGTGTGGGATTCTATGGAACAAGTCAGAAAAGATGTCCTCAAAGGCCCTTCCATCTCTAAAACACACAGAACAGGTGCAGTGTTGTCCCCGAAGGGAGCTCCATAGCAGCCTACTCCTGCCTTCCCTCTCCTAGGCCTGGCAGGAAAGATTCCCAAGTGAAAGGCCATCAAGCACTTTCCCAAACTTCTTACAACACCCTTATTTTCCAACACTGTGTTAACTAGTAATGTAGAAGAATAATGAAGTTCATTTTTAAGGAAAAATGAGAAATTCAAAAGAGAAAAGAAAAAAGTGGGGTGGGATATAAGCAGAAAATGCACTTCCCAACATTAATGGAGAAACATTGGTCAAAACCTGGGAAACATCAGTGAGACTAAGACACCTGTCCTTATGATGTTCGTGCATTCATTTCTGTTAAATGTCGTTGCCCTGTTTCTGATTTCCATACAATCATTCATAGGCCAAGGGGAAAGTCTCCAGTCTTCTTATCTGTTCCATAACATAAAAATGGCAGAGTAAATTTAAAGTGCTAATGCCTGTATCTAGATCTTGGATTATTCAACACAAGATTCAGGTTTGGATTCCAGCCCTGCTAGTTACTAGCTCTGTGATCTAGACAGGTAACTAACTGAATCTCCCCATGCCTCATGGTTTTCTGTTTTTAAAAGAAGAAAATAAATTTTCCCTTAAGGGTTATCATAAAGATTAAATAAAATGATAGGGTAATAATCCCTTGCCTAATGTAGCTTCAACAAATGTTTATGAAATCAACAACTGACCAGTCACTGCTGGCCATTTCCCAGCAGAAAATCTTATCTCTGGGCTTTCATGAGCCATCCAATACTATTTTAAAGGGAACAACTGTAAATGTTAATTTCATAGTAAATAAACCCTAAATGTATTGGTTTCTCTCTAGGAAGGAAAACACATTTATTAAAATGAAAGCACTCTTGATATTACAGGATCAAAAATTTCCAACAAATCATATTAGAGAAAATCTTATTTGGCTCTTAATTTCTATTACTGATATAAAAGAAATGACACATAGCCTTTTTGAAAGAAAGACTGGAATAAAACATGAGCGTCACATAGGAAGCATTTCCAGTCCTCAACTCTGGTGGAAGCTGAATGTCATCTCAATGGACCTGAAAACCATTACCAGTCCATCAAATCTGAGATGTCCTATTGCTTTAAAAAACTGGCACAAACATGAAACACAATTAATTGAGGTTTTATGTAAACATGAAAATGTGTGGTCAAGGAACTCCAGAGCCTTTAATAATTAATACATAAACTCTCTGGTAATTTAAATGATGGGCTACGTAACTCAGACTCAATATATTATTTCACCTTGAGAGTGGGTTGATTTAAAGTCTCCTTTTTAGATATGCATGGTTTACTCGGTAATGATAATAAGAAAAGAACCACAAAATTCCACTTACACAGCATCACTCTGTCTAAACCAGCCCCAGCATGCAAGGTTGCAGAGTACTTAAACCCACACACTAAGAGTTTAACTTGAGCTTGGCTGGAGACTTGGATGAGACTTTCACTATTCAGACACAGAAAATATTAATTATCATTAAATCTGTTATTATCTTCCCATCCCCCCTTCCACATCCTCATATTGCCTATCTGATCCTTTCTCTCTCCAGCAGGCAAAGTGAAAAGCAGCGATTTGCTTAGTGGATTGTGGTTTTATGTGAAAAGAAAAGGGGCCAGCTGTATGTGCTTGCTCAGAGTAATCAAAACAGAGAGGTGGAAAAGGTATTTCTTGAAATGCCCCAAGGCAATTGTGTGGAAAATCCAGAAGATATCATTTCATTAAAGCAGCTATGAAAGAAAGGAGAGAGGAATAGAGGAAAGGGAGAGCGAAAGGCACAGAGAGAGAGAAAAGGGGGGAAGAAAAAGAGAGAATTAACAGAAGAGAGGAGAGAGATGGAAGAAGAAATGGGACAGAAAGTGAGGTACAAAATACACGTTTAATACCCTCTCCCTCACTCTCTCTGTCTTTTGAACTGCATGTTCAGGCAAATACAGGTGTTAGAAGAGTGTGTAGAAGCAGCAACCAGAGCTGGCCTGGTTTGCTGAAAGAACAGACAAACGCCTACAAGATTATGACTTAAGGAGCACCTGGATGACCCATTGCCCAAAATAACACCATGTTATCCATTGATGCTTAAGATTCCACTATTTATGCTTCTGTCTTTTTGGTGTTTTGTTTTGTTTTGTTTCTGGAAAAAAAACATTATGCCTACTGACATTGCTCTGGGTTAGGAAAGTCTATTTGCAACTATTTAAAATCCTTGGCCAATGCAGGCAGATTGCCTGAGCTCACAAGTTTGAGACCACTCCGGACAACATGCTGAAACCTTGTCTCTACTAAAATACAAAAAGTTAGCCAGGTGTGGTGGTGGGTGCCTATAGTCCCAGCTACTGAGGAGGCTGAGGCAGGAGAATTGCTTGAACCTAAGAGGCAGTGAGCTGAGATCGTGCCACTGCACTCCAGTCTGGGCAACAGAGCGAGATTCTGTCTCCAAAAATAAAAATAAAAATAAAAATAAAGTAAAATCCTCTTGTGGGTGTCTTTCAAGGTCTTTTCTAGAAGCTGGTTTAGACCTTGGAGTAAAAGAAGAAAATAGGAAGTCAATAGGTGCCTTGAGCTGGAAACCGTGTCAAACCAGAAAGGTAAAATCATTAAGGAAAAATTTAATTACTCAACTAGTGCTTAATCTTTATGGAAATGAGCTTACAATAGACATTCAGCTTGTATTTTTAAATTAAGAAAGATGAAAAAATACTTCTTACTGTATGATTTTATATTTATCAAATTATGTATCCCATAATTAGGATAAAAATGTCTCCATATCTTTTTATACACACTCACATGTGCAAACACACACGCATTACACAGTTCAGTGAGAGGTTGGCTCAGGATAAAAATGTCATTTTAAAAAAGTATTTTCATCTTTCTGTTTTGCTGCCCTCTACATTTTACAGGGTAGCAACATGGCTAAAAGTGTACCAGGTTTCACATGCAGATGAAACAACATAGACCTTCTTCCCACTGTTTTAATCAATAAAGAACATGTTTTCCTTAAGTTTACCAGGAGACTTTCACTTTTGCGAGAAGTAATGTTGCTTGGTGGTTGGGAACACATAGTCTGGGACCAGACTCCTGGGTTTGAACCTTGCTTTACCATTTATTAACTGTTTCCTTGAAGCAGTTTCTTAACCTCTCTATTCATTAGTTTTCTCATTTGTAAAAGGAATAATAGTATCTACCTTACAGTGCGTTGTGAGTTAATGTATGTAAAGACATTTTAACAGCATGTGAATCACAGCAAGTCCTATAACATGTCAGTTATTGGGCCTGAATTGGGTCATACACGCATGGCTAAGACACCAAGTGACACGTAGGAGAGCTTGCCATCATTCTTCTCCTGGGGCTGCAGACCACCTTCCCTGAGTCACATGGGTCTCCCAAAGGACAGTAGATAAACGTAGATAAAACTGGTTCTGCTTAGGAAGGGACAAGGGCATAAGTGGTTGTTGCACAGGCAATCAAAACTGTCTGCAACATGCATTATATCCCTTAATCTTTGTTACAACCCTATGATGCAGATAGTATCATCCACATATTACAAAGCAAATCTAAGACTCAGAGAGGTTAATTAATTTGCCTCAGGTTATAGAAATAGCAATGGTAGGGTTACAGCTTTAACCCAGCCTATCTGTCTTCAAGTCCTGTGGTTTTTCTGTTACGGCAATCAGCTTCCCTTTAACAGAAGACCCAGGCTTCTCATCAGTCTCCCTGTGCACAGGTTTCCTTTGGCCCTATTTAGGTGCATGTAGAGGGGTTTTACATATGGGTCTTAATGCTGAAGCTTAGAGGAGTGGAAAGAGAGAAGATAAAGTAGGAAAGAGGGACATAAAAAGTTATAAGTTTTTTAATTCCCATTATTAATACACATGTTACATGAACAGAGCCTCCTCACATTCATGACACTCATACTTACAAAAAGCATTTTATCCTGTATGGAAAGAACTCAATGCTCAGTAAGTCCCAGTTCATCATCTAAAATGTTTTCCGTTCTTAGATTCTAGCATGGTGCTAGTCCTGCTGTTTACAATAGAGCTAAACAGCGGGTGCTGATATGAAGTATATGTTGCCGGAAAAGTCCCTGAGCTACAAAAGAGATAATCTAATATAATGAATCCCTCTCATTTTCCACAATAGGAATTCTATCCAATTATACCACGAACAGAAGTGGCTACCAATCCAGCTCAGAGGATTTTCCAGATAAAGACCTGTGACCTACCACATATTCTAACTTTTTCTCTAATTCTTTTGCCTATTTGAAGGACTTCATTTGGTTTTCCTGTTCATTCATACTCCCCATAACTTTTCATAAACATCTTATTAGAGAAGGAATTACCTCTCTGTACTGTTTCAGCCAAAGTCACAATCTATAGGTTGATAATGAGCATCTAGAAACAACCCAGATTAGTAGTCAGGGTATTCTACCTCTGCGATAACTTAGTTTATGCCGTTTTTCCTCCAAACCGAGTGATCTCCTTTGTTTCTGTTCTTAATTCAGTGGGGTTTGTTATATTTCCTTTCATTGAAGTTCAGGTGTTGTACCAAATACCTCACATACATCATCTAATTTTATCCTCACAACAACCCCTGAGACAGGTAAAATTATGTCCATTTGCAGATAAGAAAAATAAGGTGTAGAGAGATTGAATAATTTACACGAATTAGTTTCTCCAAATAGAGAATTACAGAGCTACAATCTGAATAAAGGTCCACCTAACTCCAAAGACAATAATCCTAACCACTAGGCATACCTGCCTCTTTCTGCACCCTAATTATGCAATAACATATATTAGAGAACATTCTTGAATTCCTGGAATTTGCAGATTTACCAGTTGTGATCTCTGCCTTCAACTGAATCACACATAGAAAATTGAAGAGGATAGAAATGGGGCCTTACTATAAGCCACCAAAAACTGTTCTCCACTATCCTAACTCTCCACTTTCTGGGCCAAAGGTTGGCAAACTAGGGTCTGCTGGCCAAATCAAGCACACTGCTTGTTATTGTAAATAAAGCTTTATTGGAACACAGGTGCATTCATTCACTTATATATTGCCTGTGGTTGCCTTCACTCTACAACATCAAAATTAATAGTTGAAACAGATACCATATGGTTCATAAAAATTAATAAATTTACTATCTAGTCCATTAGAGAAAGTTTGCCCACCTCCACCTCTAGAACATCTCTGATGTCAAATGCGTTCTAACAGGTTTGATTTGTGGAGTTTTGCAATTTTATGCAATACATACACTTCTTAAGAATATGAGCATAAGTACTTGGGACTAGAAATCACACATTTTATATGGGTATCAATGAGTTCTAGTCCTTCCACCTCATTTTCATAAGGGGATGATAGAAGAGAAAAAAAAACAGCACAGATTTGAAAGCTAGGCAGATCTGGGGTCAAATTCCAGGACATGGCTATCAAGTGGTGATGATGACACCTAGATTACAGTGCTTTGAATGTGAGACACAAACTTTATAGAGCTCTGGCACAATGCTTGGCACATAGAAACATAGGAGATATTTTCAGATGGGAGAAACTGAGGCTATGTTAGATCTTGACACTTGCCAGAACAAGAATTTAGGTTTCCTAAGTCCTAGGTACAATTTTCCCTTCATGATGCCACATCTAACCCTTATTTAATATGCACATGGACTGTAGAAATGGATAGAAATTGACATTGTTTATAGCATCATTTAGCTTATTACTGACAAGGGACATTATGGATCTGGGTACACAATCTGCTCACAGTAGGTAAAGCAATCTGCTTTCCAGAACCAGCTCCCAGCACCTAGAACTGGGCTAGAAGACACAAGCCTGCGAGAATCCAGACTCCTGACCTGTAGACCCCTGCTGCTTTCTCTCCACCCAGGGCACTTGAGCAAACACTGCCCAAATGCTCACCTTGAGAAGATTCACTTCATTGACGCAGGCAATAGGTTTCCCAGACCCTTCACTGCTCCGGAGGCTTAGAGTCAAAGCATCATTTTAACTCCACGAAGGCAGAATATTGTGGAAAGAAAAGCCACCAAGCCTAATTAAGCAACCAAGGGTATGTGGAAGGATCATAGTGGTAGAGGTTTTGAACTATTGAATATGAGTGGACATCCTCTGTGAAGAGGGTTGATCAGCCTACAGACCCAAAGCCTGAGAAAGGAAATGATGTAATGGTCACGAATCTGAAACGTGCTTGTGGACACAAAGAAATAGGTTTCGATGTGGCTTCAGAGGCAAAAGAAGCACTGACGGATCAGATTTGTAAAAACAGAAGTTTGTAACAGCTATATCTTATTAAAAAATGGAATAGGCTGGCTGAGGGGGTAGCAAGTTCCCCATTTCCGAGCATGTTGAAGCAGACACCAGTTTCCATCTTGTCAGCTAACGTAATAGAGATTCTAACAATGTGGGACTGGACTTGTAGAGCTGAAAAATGCATTTGAATTCATGGATTGATGTTTCTCATGCTCCTTAATATATTGGTTTTCTTTTTTGGATTGAAATTGCCTATACATAATTTCAACAATTATCTAATTAATTAATTGACTTTCAGCACTTCAAGACGTTAAACTTTGATTTAGTCTTCTCTATTCTGTATACAGTCCAAACGTGTTCACTGCAAACCCCTAACGAGTGACACATTTGGATTCAGGGAGGCTTGAATCACAAATGAAAAAACAAATTTTTTTAAAAAAATGAAGCTTTTTTTCTAATAGAATACAGCTGCATTTATTCTGATTCTTAATCCTATTGACTGCACTTTTTCCACCAAACTATCAGACCACCCAAATCAATTCCTCTCTATATTTTGAATTTACCGATTTTTGAAATATGTATGTGGTTTTGAAATTCCCCTGGGATCGTGTGGTATGAGGTGTTGTGTGCTCATGTGTGTGTTTAAGGTGTCTCCTTTATAGCTTGATAATTATGTTTGGAGTAAGTACAGCATATGGACTCATCCTCATCTCACACTCAATGCTTTAAAAGCCCTTGGAGGGCTGGGAATTGTGGGGAAAGCTGTCTTGGTTGGGCAGAAAGCCACACGGCTACACAGTTCACACAGACCTCCTGTTCCGTGTTACTTCCTCTCTATCTTTCTGTTGCCAAACCACCACAGTTCAGCTAATTCCTCCTCGAGCAGCGTCTCACCCAGTGCTGCAATTATAGTGGAGACAGAAATGGAGTTAGAAATGAAGTAACAAGGAGGCAGAGAGGAGGCCACCATGATTCATCCCCAAAGCATGCCGAGTCATTAAAAATATGTACGTTGTCCAGTAATCACTCACTTTACCCACTAACTAAAAAAAAAAGAGAGAGAGAAAGAAAAAAGGAAAATTAGGTGTTTGGGAAAACCCTGCCTCTCTTGGTCTCTTCCCAAGGAAGCAGCTCTCTTAAGAGGACATGTATATGTTCCAAGCAGAATGCCAAACCTGTCATCATAAATAATCCCAAGGTATTATTTAGAACAGCCATGAGCCAAGCCAAGGAAGAGACTAGGAATTGTTAGCAATGTCTTGTTTTTACACTTTAAGATGAATACACATAATCGATTCAGCTTTTCCTAAAATGAAATCCCTTAGACATCAGTACTTGAAAGTATGCTTGAGGCAATATTTGGGCACTTGTCTTATGACTTGGAATTTTCCAGGAGGAAAACCATGACATCAGAGCCCAAGAACTTTTGGTCACAACTCAATGTTATGGGAATTTGCTTATTCTGCTTTCTAGTAGTCACTCAACACTAAACTTCACCTAACTCCTTTGAAACCAACTTCTCCTGACTGCTACATTCCTACCAATGGTATCCTCCTTGCCCCTTCAAAATTCCAAACGTATCCATTTTAACTTTTTAAAAATGCTCTTCCACTTCTGTAATCCCAACTACAACCCCTACTTCCAGCACCAGATCAACATCTGCTGTTGGGCCACATCCATGGGGGACCACCACCTCTTTATCCTCACAGCCATTTCCATCGTTCAGC
This sequence comes from Leontopithecus rosalia, assembly GCA_028533165.1. NCBI lineage: Eukaryota > Metazoa > Chordata > Mammalia > Primates > Cebidae > Leontopithecus > Leontopithecus rosalia. Next base: position 9,750 of record JAPYYA010002483.1, read on the forward strand.
CTTTCATTTTCTCTTACCAATTTACCATGGCAGCCTCCTCACTGGCCTCCCTCACACCCTCCTTACTTTATCTATCCCTCTCAATGTTCCTTGCGTTACCATCACATATACTATTTCAGAGGTCTTATGCGAGTAGCACTTCTCATTTTTCCCATCTAGAAAGCCCTTAACCACCCAATGCTTAATGCTCACTTCCTTTAGGAAAAGAACAGAAAATGAAATACCGCATATTCTCGCTCATAGGTGGGTGATGAAAAATGAGAACACATGGACACAGGGAAGGGAGTACTACACACTGGGGTCAACTGGGGGGAATAGGGGAGGGACAGCGGGGGAGGGATAGCCTGGGGAGAAATGCCAAATGTGGGAGAAGGGGAAGAAGGCAGCAAAACACACTGCCATGTGTGTACCTATACAACTATCTTGCATGTTCTGCACATGTACCCCAAAACCTAAAATGCAATGAAAAATAAAGAAAGAAAGAAAGAAAGAAAGAAAGAAAGAAAGAAAGAAAGAAAGAAGCTTTCCATGATCCCCCAGATGTCTGAACAAGATGTCCCTACAATAGTTATGAAAATAATTGTATTTGCCTCTCTTGTCTACTGAAGACTTTGAGGTATAAGATTGTCTATTTTCTTTGAATCCTCAACAGTTTACATAGTGATGGGCCTATAAAGAGCATGGCAAAGAGTGTGTGTGTGCGTGTGTGTGTGTGTGTGTGAGAGAGAGAGAGAGAGAGAGAGATAACAATTGGATGCACTTCCTCGTTTAAAATGGATGCACTTCCCTATTTAAAATACAACAGTACCTTTATTGCCACCAAGAAAATACAAACTTCTCGCATTCAAGCCTGTCTCATTCACCCCCATCTCTATCTAGCCTCATCACACCCGCTATACATTCATTATACTCAGGCTAAACCACATCTGCTAACTGTTCTCTGAGTTTCTCTTCCCTGACTATGTGACTTTATTCCTGATACACCTTCTTCCTGGTATAGCCTTTTCCTTGAACCCCTTCTTCACATTACAACTTTCCACCTGGTGCTACCTTCCAAAGATCTTGCTTATGCTGTTTCCTTTATGTTGCCCAGACATAGTCACAACTGTATGAATTCCCTTTATTTTCAACTCTTCTCCTCAGGCATATCCTTATTGCACCTTATCATATAGCTGTCTATATATTTGACTTATCCTTGCTATTAGAGCATGTGGTATTTATAGCAGGAACTGTGTTGCTTGGCTCTATATGACTAAAACATCTAAAATAGTGATGCACACATATTCATGTTCAATGCATGCTTATTCTATTAAGATTGTTTGGATCTGTATTGAAATAACATTTTAAGTATGCTGTTTGTTGTTTAAGTTAAGTTGTCAAGTAGAAGACTGATTTGAAGTTCAGTTTAAAAGAAAAAGGCCTTAGACTTCACTATGGGTGATTCTGTTCCTTTCTACTTAGAGCAATCAGAAGGCATAAATACATGCAGTGCCTTAACTTCAATAAATATTTGACAAATGAATGGTTTTGTGGATTACAACTGTTAGTCAATAATGACTTCACACACACACACACACACACACACACACACACTCACACACTCATTAAATTCTCAAGAACTATCCTTGGGAAAACTTAGCGATTCTCATTTATTTATTTTTAGAAAAAAAAAGCACAGGTCAGAATTAAATTTAAGGTAGCAATTAACTGTTCACATGCTTTCAAATGTTATCAGAATTAGTCAACTCTCTTCAAATGTTTGGTGAAGAAATATCTGTTGGTGAGATAATTCCTGTTTCCAAGTTGTGAGGCGATAAATTGGTGAGAAATACTTGTTGTCAACTTGTGAGGCAAGCCTCACATTTTTTAGTCTAGGGAAAAGACAGAAGGTAGCAAATCCTGGAGATTCTTTTGCAAAAATTCGAATCAGTGGTCAAAGTTTACAGAAAGTACATTAGAAACTCTATGCTATGATACCAGAGTCATAGAAAAGTCTCAATGCTACTACTTGGGCCCCATCCTCAATTACTACTCACCCTACTGCATATGAGAGTCATTCAAATCCCCAAAATCAGAGAAGTCACTGTTCCTTTTAGTCTAAGTTCTTATTTAAGTTCTGTACAGTAAAAAACTCCCAAGAAAGAGTGGCTTTGACTGTAAAATTTTATCGAAGCAGGCTGAACAAATGGCAATTACATTTTTCCAAATCCAGGAAAAATAATATTTTATGTAACTGGACTTAGAGAATGGATGGTACATCCCATCTTTAAGCGATTTCCCTCCAATAACAGTTAGATATCCCACTCAGCCAAAATTTTCGTTTTATCTCCAAGAAAATTATCAGGGCTTGGCTGAAGTAGGTGGAGGTAATGCTTACCCCATTTCTAACAGGCTCATCAGACTCTAAGGTCAGGGTCATTAGCCTTTTCTAAACATCCCTCCCTGGATCAGTGAAAAACAAAAACAAAAAAAACCTGGAGTATGAGAAGTTAAAAAATACAAAGAATTTGAAGTGTTAAGTCACTTGGGGTACAAAATAGCCTGTCACCAGGCCATCTCAGCATAGGTTTTCCAATGGCTTCCAGACAAATACATTATTTCTACATAGTAGTGGGCAGACATTGCCTTAGTCATCTTTGCCGTGCTGGTCAATGGAAAGATACCTGGAGGTTACTTCCAATGTGCCTGTGTACGTTCAAAATTTCTGTGGGTTTCTGTAAGTGTGCTTTTTATTCAATGATTGTTGAGGACATTTCAGGCACAAGCTAAGGAACAGACTAGTATAATCCCATGGCTTGGAAGAAGGGGCACAGTGAGACATGATAAAGCCCAGACACAGGGAGAATAAAGTACTGATTTTCTACTCCAGGCCAACCAGGGATGAGTAGAAATAAAGGAGGGCCAGACCTATCAAATGAGTGCAGTCACTGCTTTTCTGGAAATTCCCAAGACTAAATAACATGAAAGGATGCTATTTGCTTCCTCTACTATGGGTAATAAATTGAACTTGTCCAATGTTACATATGGACAATATCAGCAAAACTGGGATTAGAACTCAAGTTTCCAGCTGGGCATGGTGGTTCACACCTGTAATCCCAGCACTTTGGGAGGCAAGGCAGGCAGCTCACGAGGTCAAGAGATTGAGACCATCCTGGCCAACATGGTGAAACCCCATCTCTACTAAAAATACAAAAATTAGCTGGGCGTGGTGGCAGTTGCCTGTAATCCCAGCTACTCAGGAGGTTGAAGCAGGAGAATGACTTGAACCCGGGAGGTAGAGGTTACAGTGAGCCAAGATCGCCCACTGCACTCCAGCCTGGTGACTCAGTGGGATTCTGTCTCAGAAAAAAAAAGAACTCAGGTTTCCTGAGTCTACAACTTCCTGTCACACTGACTGTCACATTCTCTAAGCACAGTTAGCCTAGTGAGGATAGGAATAAAGGACATACAAACTTTTGATTTGTAAACTCTTTGCAATATCTTCTCTGTCCCCTCAACTGAGTGAGGTGCATTTCTCTGCTTCTCCACAGGGTCCTCCATGTCTAACTCCAGCAGCATTTGCCACATCATACTGGAACCAAGATGTTACTTTTCTACCTCTCCAGCCATACTGTAAGCCCTTTAAAAAATTTTCAGCTCTGGAGTGTTTGACATGTAATAGGAAATAAACAGTTGTTAAATTAATAAATTCATTCTTGATTCTATATAGCTACAGAATAAAATACTAGGACCAACAAGTGACGGCTTCAAGAGCCGATTTTCCCTCAACACAGGAAAGACGTAACTAGATCCTCCGAGTCAGAGAGGCTGAACAGGAAGAAGTGTATTCTCTTTTACTAGGAGCCTTCAAACAGAGGCTAGATAACTACTTTCAGGATCACTGGAGAGAAAATGCCTGCTTTGGGTGGTCTCCTATTTAGTAATCTATGGCTATTCTATTACAGACCCCAGACACCATCATAAATCGAAAAGAAGAGTCTCTAGCACCACCTTCCTGTAGCTCTGAGTATTTTATAAATGTCTATCCTTGTCTGAGCTGACTAGTGGACTTACTGATCTTATTTAGTATTGAGAGGAAAGAAAGAAAGAAAGAAAGAAAGAAAGAAAGAAAGAAAGAAAGAAAGAAAGAAAGAAAGAAAGAAAGAAAGAAAGAAAGAAAGAAAGAAAGAAAGAAAGAAAGAAAGAAAGAAAGAAAGAAAGAAA
>JAPYYA010002484.1:0-13951 GCA_028533165.1 Leontopithecus rosalia
CACATGGACATAGGGAGGGGAGCACCACACACTGAGGTCTATTGGGGGAAATAGGGGAGGGACACCGGGGGGGGAGCAGGGGAGGGATGGCATGGGGAGAAATGCGAAATATGGGTGAGGGGGCAGAAGGCAGCAAAACACACTGCCACGTGTGTACCTATGCAACTATCTTGCATGTTCTGCACATGTATCCCAAAACCTAAAATGCAATAAAAATTTAAAAAAAAACAAAAACAAAAAACAAATACATTTAGAAAACAGGCAGGAATGGGGCATTAAGTTTGTAAGAGGCTAAGAAGGAGGGTCAGGACGGAATGAAAGGGAGTTTAGTGTTGTCTCACACTGGGAGGTAAGTGGACTTGTAGCCTCTGCACAGTAATGTGCTGTAGCTTAGGGGGGCAGCAAATGTTTTCTGTAAAAGGATACATGATAAAAATTCTAGACTTTGGCCAGGCACGGTGGCTCACGCCTGTAATCCCAGCACTTTGGGAGGCCAAGGCAGTTGGATCATGAGGTCAAGAGATCGAGACCATCCTGGTCAACATGGTGAAACCCTGTCTCTACTAAAAATACAAAAAATTAGCTGGGTGTGGTGGCGCACACCTGTAGTCCCTGCTACTCGGGAGGCTGAGGCAGAAGAATTGCCTGAACCCAGGAGGCGGAGGTTTCGGGGAGCCAAGATCACGCCATTGCACTCCAGCCTGGGTAACAAGAGCGAAACTCCATCTCAAAAATAAAAAAATTCTAGACTTTGTGGCTCATATGGTCTCTGTAGCAATTACCTAACTCTGCTGTTGTAGCAATGTATTAACAAATGAGTGGGACTGTGTGCCAATAAATCTTTATTTATATATACCACATTTTGATTTTATATAATTTTCACATATCAAGAAATGTTATTCTTCTTTTGAATTTTTCAATCATTTAATAATGGTCAAATCATTTTTTGTTCATAAGCCTTCCCAAAACAGGCGTGGAACATATTTTACCCCAGACCATAATTTCGCAACCCTCTGGTAGCTTCTGGAAATCCAATTGCCATGTCTACCTGATGAACTTGGCAAATTAACTCACACCAGTTGTAGTAAATGGAAACATTACAGAGCAGTCCCCTGCCACACAGAATTCTTTTCCGGGTCATGTGGAGTTGAGACATACTCTTAAATAGCAAAAGTTAAGTGTGAACAAGGGGAGGCAGATGTGCCTGCTCAGGTCATTTTCCATAGCTGGCTGCTGAGATTCTGTGGGCAGGTCAGGACCTTGCTGAATTCCTGAACAAGACTGTTACCATGTGTCTCCATGCTGGTCGTTCAAGGCTGGCTTTGCTGTGACTGCTGTCAGGCCAATAGTTGAAACAACTTGTCTCCAAAAGGAGACAAACGTGTGTGCTTCTTGGATTAATCTGGCACCATACTTAGCTGAGCTGTTTAAAGTCTAATCTTTTAAAAGACACATCTGGGACTTTTGTCTGTGCATGTTAATGGATATTCACGGGAACATACAGAGCACTTGCATAATGTATTGACAAAATTCATTGAAAATACTCCTACCCTTGGTTGGGCACGGTGACTTACGCTTGTAATCCCAGCATTTTGGGAGGCCAAGGAGGGTGGATCACTTGAGGTCAGTAGTTCAAGACCAGTCCGGCCAACATGATGAAACCTCATATCTACTAAAAATGCAAAAATATTAGCCAGGTCTGGTGGTGTGCACCTGTAACGCCAGCTACCCAGGAGGCTAAAGCAGGGGAATCACTTGAATTCAGGAGGTGGAAGTTGCAGTGAGCCTAGGTTGTGCCACTGCACTCCAGCCTGGGTGACAGAGTGACACTCCATCTCAAACAACAACAACAACAACAACGACAACAACAACAACAACAACAACAACAACAACTCAGCCTTATTTCATAGGTGGGAGGAAGGGTTCAATTTACAATCCCACAATTAATGGATGGGAGAAGTTGGGGCTCACATCCAGATTGTTTGACTTCATTTATCTTTTTTCCCACCCCACCTAGCTTTGTATATGGTACATTTTGAAGAGGTTGGGTAGGCCTAGGTAGAGAAGGAAGAATAAATGCAGCATCTGGGAGACTGCCTCTTCCAGAGGAGCATGGCACAGATGTATTTATTCAGTCTCCTAAGAAGCGAAACCAGCTTCCTTATTATAGTTTTATTTGACTGACTGCTGCCTTTTCCTCTTCTCTCCATCTCTCTTGCTACCTTCTACCAGCAGGTGGAAGGAATTATTGCTATGCCCAGGCCAAAATGTATGAAAGCAAACAATGTCTCAGCAAGTAGGAATTTTAAACACAATAATCCAAGTGTTTGAATCTCAGCAAACATGCAGCTGATAGAGATTCTGTTTTGTATCAGTTCTATTTTTGACAAAAAGCAAAAGACAGAACTAAGGGGATTTCATGATTCTCCAGCGTGCCATAAGGAAATCCCTGGTTTGCTTATAATTAGGATGGTGAAAACCAACTAGGAATAATCATGAAAATTCACCAGTTCTTGTCATCTCCTTTATCAATCATCCATGTTCCTCCAAAGGTTGTCAGGGAGTGTGTACCTGTGTCATTCTCTTCTAGGCATTGGGGCAGGTTGGCTGGCCAGCTTTGTGAATGAATAATCCGTGTCTACTTTATAAACTGGTTATACTAAGAATGGTATCCTGGAAACCAAAACTGTTCCTCAGATTTTCTCAGATAGTGCAGAATTGGGTGATTTTCTCCCCCACTCCGTCTTTTTGCCTTCAGCCACACCTAATAAATACAACCTAATTCCATAAATACAACCTAATTCCGTAAATGCAACCTAATTCCATAACACCTCTCCTCTTTCTCACCCAATATACAGCATGGGGCCCCTTGCTTTCCCCTGAGATGCCTAGATGGAGTCTGCCCTTGTATGCACTGTTGCCCCCCTTACCATGCTTATACAGGGATTAGCTCTTTTTTTATAGTCTGTAGACACGTATGCATTTGTATGTAGTCTAGATTTCCATGATGATTCCAAAGATTGAAGGGAGAGGGAGTTTACATTGTGTGTGGGGAGCAAATTTCTCAAATCCCTTTGAACATATTCTCCCTCTCCCTTGCCCTTATTTCTTCTCACTTCTGAATCATCCTCAGGTCTCTTGATGTCTCAACCCTTTCTGATGAGCAGTTTAGCTTCTCCCCACTTCTACTCAGAATCCTCCAGCTACCAAGACCCACCACCTCAGAGAGTTGCTAGAGATTTTAGTAACAAAAATTTTCCCTGTCACATTTAGGAGACTTGCTTTCTTATCTTTGTTCTATCGAGCTGGGTGAAATTACACAAAATGCTTTATATCTTAGAACCAGTTTCCTCTTTGTAGAATGTAGCTAATTTCTATTCTGTGGTCACAAAGATTATCAAAATAAAAATAATCATAGTTAATATGTGTGGTTTACCAACCATGTTTTAGAAACCATGTCAAGTGCTTTCTGCACATGGTCCCATTTTTATTATAGTATTGGAACTATTGTCAACCCCACTTCACAGACTATTAAATTGAGTGTCTGAGCTGCTGGGTCACCTGTCCAAGGTTATTCAGCCAGTGAGTAACAGAATGAGGATCAGCATTTGAGATAGAAATATTCTACACAAAATGTACTGTTACAGAGAAACTAGAGTGGTATCGTCCCAGATAAGCGTTCATGCCTGTTTGCTTATCGAATGGGTAGAACTACATTATGCTTTCAGGAGAATGGGAGACATTGTTAAAATTTTCCCCAAAACCCAGAAGAACTCTTTCAATGTATCAAAAAGTACTCATCATCTTGGCCTTATTGGTATATGACTATGAATACAATAGATCCCACAGAAGCAAGTCTAGTAGAGTGGCCTTGGAAAAAGGCTAGGATTTAGGAGCAGGTTTAGGCAACTCAAGCTTTCTCAGCTTCCATTTTCTCATCTGTACTTTCATAATTCTGATTTTTAAAAGCATCTTTGTTGAAAGTAAAGGTTAAGTGAAACAGCACAGATGAAGTGTTTCATATTTGGTCTGGCAGGTAGTAGTTGCTCAACACGTCTTGTCTGTTAATGACAACCACAGTGATAATAGTGGACTAATAATGAATTGATAAAATATGATTGTGAAAATTCAGATGAGTTTTGATCTTGCCCCCCTCCTCTGTTTCCGTGGCTGTATGGTTTTTATGTTCTACATTGTGTGGTTTAATGTTGGCAGGTGGGGGATTTTGATAGACATATGATAAAATCAGAAGCCCCAAGACTTGTATTTTCATCACAGAAATGTATTACTTCCTTGTGTTGTGACCTGGAGAAAGTTACTTTGTCTAAGTTGAACTTACTTGTAAAAATAATCATGAATATACCTGCCCTTTCTCCTCCCCTCAGCCTCTCCACAGTCAGTGCGAGGTACCATTGGTATAGTGTATATGAAGGGGCTTTGCAAGCTCTGGAGTGCTGTACATATGCTATTTTTGCCTCTTCAATTGTGAGTGGTGTTTTCCCATTCTCCTTAAATGACCCAACACTACACTCTTGGTAAAATAAATGCAGTTGTGCATGAACATTTGTCAAGTAATGGAAGTTGCATTTGCATTAGATTTTTTTCCCTTGAACAGCCAAGTGAGCCACTATGAGCGGCACTGTAGCAGTGACATTTACAATAATTTGTTCAGAAGAGCAATTGCCAACTTGACTATTTGACTAGTATGGAGTACTAGACACTATTTAGGGTGATTAGATCAGTAAACCAGCAATTTGGTAGAGCCATCAGAGAAGAGAATGATAAGAAATGAATATCTGAGATCGTGAGTTTCCAATGAGATCAAGAAAAAGAAGCCTATGAGAATAGGTCCCATTATTTGTGGGAGAACCATACACCACTTTGTATGGAGGCTTCATTTTCTAGGCACCTTTTCTAATGCTTTCAATAACATTGTTATATAGGTAGGACTATTCCCATTTCACAGATGAGAAAACTGAGGATCAGAGGTTTAAGTCACTAGTCTGCTCCTCCTTACATTCTGTTTTTTAGAGAATGGTGCCACCACCTATCCAGTCACACAAGCCAAAGTCCTATGAGTGAACTCTGGTTTATCCCTTTCTCTCTCACTTCTCATGTCCAACTTACCATTCAGGCCTGCTGATTTTAGTTCTTAAATATCCCTTAGCTTCTATTTTTTCTTTCCATTGAAATTCTCATTGCAGCCCTTCTGTGGATTACCTCCTGGCCTTCCACCTGTGTGTCTGTGTCCATGTTGTCTCCAGTCTGTCCTCCACATAAGTCAGACCATGCCCCATACCTCCCAGTCCTCCTTAGAATGAGGACAAACCTCCTGACCATGGCCACAGGCTCCTTTCCATTTCTCTGACCTCACTGCATTCCCCTTCTCTCTGCTCTGCACTGCGAAGTCTCAGTGTCTTGTACCAGCCAAGGTCAAGATCCCCCTGCACCACATATTTGCCTGGGATGCCAGATCCTACTTACTTTGCCCGCTTACTGCCCACTCATGCTTCTGATCTCAGTCCCTCCCTAGGGGAAACCTTTCCTGACCTTTGTAACTAAAGCAAAGCCTTCTCCTGGGTGCTCTCATTGTTCCAGGGACCTGCCTGCACAGCATTTGTACCAGTTAATCCTTTACATTAACTTGAGTGACAGATATGTTAGTGTCCACTTCTGTCTCCCAGGAATGAAGGCAAGAAAAGTAAGGCCCTATCTGTGTGCATTCCTACAATCTAGTGTGCTTAGTAAGATATTATTTAATGAGAATGAGTTGGACATAACAGCATGGCTAGAAAGTGATGGATTTAGGATTTAAACATACTTCTTTCTGGTTCTAGAGACTTTGCTGTTAACACTATTCAGTTTTGGGCAGTGTCATTTTAGGACTGATAAGGGTACTTTATGCTAAGATCAAATATACTTTGGATCCATCAGATGAAGTTTGATAAAAGTGGGTTATTAAGAACCCACTGATAAGCAGAGCTGCCTGACCAAGATTTCCAGATTTTGCATCAAAGAGAAATGTAATGAAAGTGGGCTGATGGGAGGGGGCAGAGGGCTGGAAAGTGTAGCAGGAACAGCTACTTCTATAATGCCCTTGACCCTGCCTTTCTCTGTTCTTCACTCTGGCTGAAATTGGCCACCCTGAGTGCGTTCAGATAATGATAAGTTATCTCCGTTACACTGTGTGTGTGTGTATTGTTCTATGTACAAGAGAGGCAGCTTCTGTGAATAAATGAAGCCTTGTAATTAAGGAATTTGTCGGAAATGGCAAGGATGCATTGGTGCTTGGTCCTTAGTACTCCTCCCTGAGGCCACATTTTCTTGAACTGGCTTGTATTTTCCACTGACACTACTAGCAGCAGGATGGAGGGGAGGAAGAGAGAGACCAGGTGTTGCAATGCTTAGTGCCTGCTTTCAGCTCTGCTACAAACTAAAACAGTACTGACTTTTGTTAACCCCCAACTTCTTTGAGCCTCAGTTTCCTCATCTGAAAAAATCAATGATGGTTTGAATTTCTTTAAAATCTGACATTCAGTTATCTCTCTCTCCACTGTGGCAGCACTGAGAGCTATTGTTCTACTGTCTCCGGTGGCCATTATGACTTCTGCATTATCAAGGGGCCCTCTCTAACATAAATAACCCCTCAAAGAAATTAAGTATGTAATCATTTCTGCCTGGTAAGGGAAATAACAAGAGAAAAAAGCTAGTTATCAATAGCCCTGTGGATGGCAAATTAATGAGATCTGTGCAAACACTTGCTCATATAGCTATAATTTGCCTTTCATTTTCCTTTGCAACTCAGAAGAAAGTGAATAATTTTCAAAGAGCCTCTCATTGAACGTATTAAAAAAAACATGACATTGGCAAAAGGGGCATTTGGTTGCTTAATTACCATGTATCTCTGAGTATGTGGAACAGTTATTTTTAGCTGGGGGTAATTAGCTGAGTAGAAAGCCAAAGAATCCTTGGGGCAGAAAAATCTTTGTATGTCTTATGTTGGCATGGAGAAAGCAAAGTGAAAGAACAGAATATAGGAGGTCATTAAATAACTAGATAAGGGATCAGCTGCATTTCCTCTGGCTACTCAGAGGTGAGGCCCTAAAGCAATGGAGACAACATTGTGGGTGGAAATGTGTTTGCAGGGTCTAATTAGTTTACCCAAGCAAAGTGCAAAAGAGAAAGGGCTAAAAATACATAGATTGTAAAATTCATGGCTTCATTTGCTCTTCTGCCTCTGAAACCATTTTGAAACCTTATAGTAGAACAGTTTATAATCCTTGAAACCTTTTTGCTACCACTCTTGTCAGCTTGTCTAAGGCCACCGTAGCTTATCAGCTACTGGGGAAAGTTGTTTAAACTCTCTAAGCCTCCTTTTTTTCCCACTGGCTCACTTAGGGGCCCTAATTCCTGATTTTTCTGCCTGAGTTATTGTTGTTCAGATCCCATAATTGTTTGCATATGTGCTCTATAAGATGCATCACCTAGCGCACGTTGTGGGCAACCTCAGGTGTAGAAGTTTGGACATCTGCGTGCCTGGATTTGGCTGTTACTAACTGGATGGAACTGGGAGGAAGGGCAGAGGAGACCACTGTAGAATTGTTCTGGATTCTTTTGGTTTCTCCAGAAAATGATACTGCTCTTATATTTGAAGATAACTGTCTGCCTAGGCATATGGAAATTCTAAGGTTGACACAGCTTTGCATTGATTCTAGGGCAGGGTTTCAGGATTGCTGGAGCAGCGTCACCATTTTACATTATAGATTTCAGTCAACAGGCTGGTCATGGCCTCCTCAGTGTGTCAGAATCTCACAGATGGTGGGAGTCAGTGGGTCGGACTGGCAGTTTTCATCTCTTAGGCTGGGAAGTCCCATGGGGGCAATGGTAAAAATTAAATTGGAACATATATCAGAAGTAATAAGAAATCCATCTCCTTAAAGGCTTCCTAGGAGATATCCTGAAGATTTATAAAAGACACTTCATTGATCAAAAGACTCTGATGTTTCCCTCTCACTGGAAGAAATTCAGGTCACCAGGCCACTTAAAATCGTTGTGTTCCCCTTTCCCAGTAACCTCTGCTTATATAATTTCTTTATGGCATATACGGCATATATGGCATATAAGTTAAATAGTATATTTAACTTAATATCCTGATTAGTGGAGCTAGCAAACACTCAGTATCACTATAAACTGCAGTATCATAACAGACTTCCTTTAAAAATCATCTAATTTTTCTTTAAAAACACTGATGTTTTTGTAAAGTAGTTCATCTTTAGGAATATGAACATTTTATAATGCTGAAAAAATTATTTGAATTTCTTTTCATTTAAAACCTATAGCTTTTTATTTAATCCAGCTTTCACAAATATTTCATTTTCCCACTATAGAAAAATTGAGTTTAGAGATAAACGTAAAGAAAAGTCACCCATAGCTCCATCCAAAAGTCAACAACTCTTAATATCATTATTTTTGTTCTAGTTCTCATTATTTTTGCTGAATCTATGTTTCATATATTTTCATCATATGTCAGAAAATACTGCATATATATGAGCTTTAAAATAATACATTTTTATTGTCATAAATGAAATACATATTTAATATGGTGTGATTAAGACATATGGAGATATAAAAAGGAAAATTAAAGTCATTTAAAATCTTACCAAAGCTAATAACCATAAACATTTTGATGTATTTTCTCAGAATATTCTTTCCTAGGCCTTTTATATTTTTATTTATTAGTAAGTACTTCAAGTGTATAGAAAAGACAGAAAATAATACAAGAAGCCATGGAAAAATTTTAAAATATGGGTATTGTTCTGCATGTGTTTCAGTTTGTTTAGTTTTTGTTGTCCCTTGCCCTCCCCACGTGTCCCTTTTTTTTCCTAGCAAAACAAAGCATTACACATATAGTTGCAGCTTCCTATACTCAATTTTATCTTTCTAAGTTATTTATATTGAAATGTCTACCTCTGGTCTACTTACTTTCCCTGCTGAAAAATACTTTACCATATGGAAATACCACGATGTACAATTACATGCATAGTGCCATATACATTCGTGTACAGGTTTCTTGGGAAAAATCTCTTACTGTGTTCCTAGAAGAGGGATTGGCAAATTGTAGGGGAGGCTTGTCTTCATTTTTACTATGAATTGCCAATTGTTTAAAGTAGTTGTAACAATTTGTATTCCCACAGGCAATATGGGGAAGCTTGTTTTATGTTTGGCTTCACTTGATATTGCCAGGCTTTAACTTTTTTTTTTTTTTTTGCCAATCTTATGAGTGTAAAATGATATGTTTTAATTTATATTCTGCACACACTTTATTATTGGGGACACATGTAACCTTTCTAATGCACAAGTGTCATGGATTTGTTTTCAATTTAACTCATGTATTAAGCATGGAAAATTGCCAGGTTTCTGGAAGATGCTGATCAGGGCTGCTGATGGATTTGCTGCATTAGATCCACCCTCTCCAGCTCTGGCCCTCTAGTGTCAGTATTTCTGCCTTCCAGTTTTAGTATTTCCTCTTTTCAGGTTCTGGGAACATTCTGGCTGTAGAAATCAGTTGCAGTAATTGGAAGGACTTTTATTAAAGCGACTTACTTGTCTTCTTACCTAGTAATTATGCAGACTGTAAAATATATTTATGTAAAAATTCAAGTTATATACAAAACCAGACACTACCCAAGCATATACAAAGTTCATGATTCCTTTTATTTTTTTCTTCTTCCTCTTCCAATATATAACCACTTGTAGATTGTGTTTATGTACAAACACAATTAATATTCTCTAACATATGTCCTTGGATCCATGAGAAGAAGGTGAATGTGATTTAAAAAAAATTAATATTATATATCAACATCAGCACAGTATTGCATAATACAGAAGTAAGATAATGAATCTAACTCTTCCAATAATGGACATTTAGGTTGCTTCTAGTTTTCTATTATTTTAAACAATGTTGTGGAAAACATTCTTGTAAATGTCTTTGGACATCAATGTGAAAATTGTCTTAGGAGATATTTGTAGAAATGCTATTTACATGCTATTTTTTGACTACTTTATTAATTTTTATTTAAAACATTTTAAAGTACTTTAGGAACTGGTGACTTCTAAGTAGGTGTAGAACACAGTACCTAGATTCTGTGAGCTTTATGTTCTGTATGAAGGGGGGAAAGTGACAGTAACTACCTGTTAGGGTGATTTTGAGGATTAAATGAGATACTGTGTAAAAAGTCCATAGCATGAGGTTTGGATCACAGCAGAGACTAGAAAGTTCCGTTTTGCTTCCTCTTAGTCAGTCCCCAACCCCAATATACCCTTGGATATTTTTCTGGCACAGATTTTAATGTTTGATAGAAATTGAATTATATTGTGATCACTCCATATGTAAGGTTTCTTTCAGTCAAGAAAATGTTTTTGATATTCAGCCATGTTGTTGCACATGTCAATGGTTCTTTCCTTCTTTCTCCTCCTATCTCAGCTCTTAGAAAAGGAATAGTGCAAAAAAGAGAAATAAAACAATATTTCCACTTGTATTAGGTTTTGGTCTACAGTTGCCATTGTTCTCAAATATCTCTAACAGGTTCCCATGGAAAGAAAAATTTATTTTCTGTCCAGAACATAACAGGAAACATAACTGAGGCAGAAGCCCTCCTAGCCCTGTGTGAAGATCATCATGTTGGCTGTATTTCTCAAAAGGTAAACTCAGGCATAGGGGCAGCTGTAAGTCTTTGTTTCCTCACTATCAGTCCCACCACTTTTATTTTTTCATTTGGGAAAAATAATGATGATTGTAAGAACAATGAAAAAATAATAAAAAGGACAGTAGCAAAGGTTATTGAATGCACTGGTTGTGGCAGGGAGCCATCAGAAATGGTTTGTTTTTCCCTTTACTTTTTCAAAGCTGCTACGTGGACTCATTCTTACCCACCTGTTGGATAGAATCTTTGATATTTCCTACTTCACTGAGCAATTTAAGCTGCTAAGAAATCCTGTCTAGTTTAACACAGGAGCAGAAAACCAAGCACCGCATGTTCTCATAAGCGGGAGTTGAACAATGAGAACACATGGACACAGAGAGGGAACAACACACACTGGGGCCAGTCAGGGGTCGGGAGATGGTGAGAGGGGGAGACCATTAGGACAAACAGTGAGTGCATGTGGGGCTTAAAACCTAGGTGAAGGGTTGATAGGTGCAGCAAAGCACCATGGTACACACATACCTATGTAACAAACCTACATATTCTGCACCTATATCCTGGAACTTAAAATGAAAAAAAAAATCCTGTTTAGTTTAATTTCAAAATTCAAAAATCTCATTCAGCTTTAAACTTCACCCTTCCTTACATATTTTAACACATAAAATAATCAACAATGAAAACAGGTATAGGTTGAGCATCCCTAATCCATAAAACCCAAAATCCAAAATGTTCCAGGATCTGAAATCCATCCACATGGATGGCTGAGATAGTGACATGTGTGCTTTCTGATGGTTCAAAATATACAAACTTTGATTCATGCACAAAATTGTTAAAAATATTATGTAAAATTTGATTTGCCCTATGTGTATGAGGTGTACATAAACATAGGTGACTTTTGTGGTTAGACTTCAGTTCTATCTTTAAGAGATCTCTTTATGTATATGTAAATATTCCAAAATATGAAAAAATTCAAAATCCAAAACACTTCGGATCCCAAGGAATTCAGATAAGGGATATTCAACAAGTACATCTAAAAAGTCAATGGATACTTTAAAATAAAATTCTAAAAATATTTAGAGTGTCTAAAAGACATCAGGAGAAAAGGAACAGGACAAAAATTGGGGAAGGGGATGCAAACAGAAAACACAAAATAATAAAACAAATTATTAAATTGTAAGCTTGAATCCAATTACATCATTCAGCCACTAATAAATCTATATTTAGTAACATTAAATGTTAATGAATCATACCACATATTTCAATTAAAGTGCAGAGATTGCCAGAATTGATTAAAAAAACCACAAGACCCAGTGCTGTATATAAAATATACACTTTAAATAGGAAAAAAAAGACAAATATAGGTAGGTCTAAATAAGTATATTTAATTTTTTCTTTGTGTCAGTGTCTCACTCTATATCCCAGGCTGGAGTACAGCGGTGTAATCTCTGCTCACTGTAAACTCCACCTCCCAAGTTCAAGCAATTCTTCTGCCTCAGCCTTTCCAGTAGCCAGGATTACAGGAAACTGTCACCACACCTAGCTAATTGTGGGGGTATTTTTAGTAGAGATGGGGTTTCACTGCATTGGACAGGTGGTCTCACACTCCTCACCTCAAGTAATCTGCCTGCCTCGGCCTTCCAAAGGGCTGGGATTACAGGTGTGAGCCACTGTACCTGACCCTAAATAAGTACATTTAAAAAGATATACTATGCAAACAGTCAGCAATGGAAGTCTGAAGATGCTACATTAATATCAAATAAAATATGCTAAAGTCAAAAGAGTATTTCCAAAGAAAAAGAGAGATATTTCATCATTACAGGAGAGCCATTTCATCAAAAAGATGGATTCAAAAATTTTGTGCATCAATTTGCACAAAACAAAATTGAACTAAAGGAATAAATAATTCACAATTTTTATTGGTGATTTTAATACCAATCTCCCAAGCAATTGACAGATAAACTAGACAAAATCTTAGTCAAGATGCAGATGATCTGAACAACACTCTCCACCATCTTGAACAAACCTATGGAAGACTACACCCAATATACACAGAATACATATACGTTTCAAGTACATGTAGTGTTCACTAGGATAGGTCACATGCTGGGTTATAAAACAAGACTCAATAGATTAAGTCAAATTGAATTCATGTAGTGTATGTTACCTGACCACAATAGGATTAAAACAGAAATTAACAATAAGAGAATTAGGAAAGCTCCAAGTACTTGGAGATTAAATATAATCCACAATCCCAAGAAGAAATCAAAAGGAAGAATATAAAATATTTTATTCCAAGAGATAATCAAAATACAACACATCAACACTTATGAATTACTGCTATGGGAGTTCCCAGAGGGAAGTATAGCTGTACATGCTTATACTGCAGTAGAAAAAAAAGAGGAAGGTCTAAAATCAGTGACGTAAATGTTCACCTAAAGAAGATTGAAAACACACACACGCACACACACACACGCGTGCACACACACACACAAAGCAAAGAAAACTCCAAGGAAGTAGTAAGAAGGAAACAATAAAGATAAAAGTGCAGAGATAAACCAAATTGAAGACAGACAAAATTATAGAGAAAACTAACAAAGCAAAGAAGCTGATTGTTTTAAAATATCAACACTAATAAACCGTGAGCCACTCTGATCATGAAAAAAAAGAGAGGAAACGCAAATGGTATCAATATCAGAAGTGAAAGAGAAGTGAAATTATCACTACAGATCCTGCAGACATGAAAAGAATAAGAGACTATTATAAACAACGTCGTGGTGACGAATTCTGCAACTTAGATGAAATGAACAAATTCTTTGAAAAATACAACAAAAATGGACATAAATTTTGCAGACAAACTGTCTGGAAAAATTAAAAGATACATTAAGCAAATGAATATGCAAGCCACAGCCTGACAGAAAATGTTCATAAATCTATTTTCAGACAAAAGCCTGATTTCCAGAATATATAAAGCAGTTTTATAACCTGGAAATAAAAAGGCTGGTCACAGTGGCTCACATCTGTAATGCCAGCACTTTGAGAGGCCGAGGAGGGTGAATCGCTTAAGGCCAGGAGTTTGAGACTAGTCTGGGCTACATGGTGAGACCCCGACACTAGTATAAATACAAAAAAATTAGCCTTGTATGGTGGCTATTAAAAATACAAAAAGTTAGCCAGGTATCAGCTAATTGTGAGACTGAGGTGGGAGGATCGCTTGAGCCCAGGAAGCAGAGGCTGTAGTGAGCCAAGAT